>JAJIBD010030965.1:0-52561 GCA_021461705.1 Cryptotis parvus
GGGCTGGAGGATTTATTGACGCTTATCATTTACCCGGTAAGGAACATTAAACTCAAAACAAAATATTTCAACATCAAAGGCCTCCAAAACCTTCCCTTATTCTCTCTATAAGGAAAATGCTCAAAGACATTCTCTCATTACATACCTATTCTAATTATGATCATAAATTAGTAAGGGCCAAGACAAAATTATCTATAAGTGAACTTAATCGAGTAATCCGTAGTAAAATCAACATATAAAATTCATTATTACTTTGATGAGAGAATTACCTCTATAAGATGTGGTATTAAGGCCAATTATGTAAAAGCTATTTCTATTATGTGTTCAAAACTAGAAAAGGCGAACACTTAGGTCAGTGGAAGAATCTCTTTCATTCATGAAATGATTTGCAAATGAAGAAAATCATAGACAATGGACCAAGTGGGCCTTTTACAGGAGTGACATCTTCTAAAGAACTCAAGGTCAAACTCTGGGCTGTGGGAGAATCTCAGATGAGTGTCAAGAGAACTCCTAGTAACAGCAAGGTGTCTTGACACTGAAAGATTCTTCTAGTCCATGACAGAAAGTCCCTGGACAAGGTAGAAGCAGGCCACAGACACTCCATATGTGGTCACAGATTCACAGTCACCCCTGCCTGATCTTCATTTTCATACACTTCTAAGCACATGCTGGACAGGTAAGTATGGAAAGAATCTATTAGCAAGGATTTTTTCAACTTTTTTACTCAGATTTTAGACCAGCAAATCAACTTGCTATAGTTATTAAGTGTCCATTCATTCTAAAGACTGAAGAAACAGAGAAAGGGTGTTCCCCTGACAGGAGTGCAGTTGGACAGGATAGCGAGGATAGTTTCAGGATGTAGCTGGCCCAGACATCATCTCCTTGATTAACTGAGCCCCTAAGGCTGGACTTCCAACATCACCACCTTACAGTAATCAGGAAAGGACACCTTGATTCTCCATTTTAAGACATCAGGATGAGGTACTAAAGTGAGTAGGTCAGAGGGTTTACCATTTGTAAATTCCATATCTCGGTTCCAGGACCTCAGGGAGTCCCCACATTTAATCTACTCCAGGCCTCAAGCTATTTAGATGCCTACAGAAATGCAGTCTTCGGTGGTAGAATTTGAAAGAAGGTTCAGGCAAAATCAAACTTTAAATGGGTAAGGAGCAAAGATGCCATGGTCTAAGACTTTCTGTAAGCCCTCCTGACTTCCTATATGTATCTTATTCCCAGAACACTTTGTTTCATTCCTAGAAAGACTTTTCACAGTGAGTAAATTGAAAACATAGAATCACCCTTTTAAACTCCATTCTTCTAATTATATCATAATGATACACAGCTTGGGCTTTCAGAAGTCAGATTGAATTTTAAAATGTTTAACTATATGTAGCAAAAGTTCTTTCCCTTCCATTCATACTCTTTCCTGAGAAAACCAATCCCCTACTTTTTTTAGTCAGATCCTAAGTTGGAGTCAAGAAAGGTATTTCTTTGCCCAGATCATTCTCACCCCAGAAATCCCCATATTTCTGAGCTTCAACTCTGACCTCGGTCTTCCTTGTTGAGCTACTTCCTTCTGACCCAAGTTCTCTAGCCATAATAAAACTCCAAACTTTCTATTTTTTTCCTTCTTTTTCCTTCAGCAATGACTTGAGATCTTTCCACCTTTCTTGTCATCTTTCTCACAGGGCCTCAGAGCCCCAACAATACCCAGACAAAGTGTCAGAAACTTCCTGGCTGGCTTGCTTCAGGGTAAAGAGTTATTTGGAACTTATTGTGGTGGAAGTAGTAGAGTGAGAATAGGGAGATATATTGGAATTTCGTGGAAGTATCTTTCACCAGGGCAGGAGCCTGGGGACAAAGTGTGAGGGCAGTTGGCTTTGGGTTTGCAGAGGCAGTGTCCTGGGCTCTTCAGTGAGCTTCAGTCTGACTTTTCAGAGAATATGTGTGGAGATACTAAGGAGCGTGACCATCCCTGACACACACTAGTATCTCCTTCTCAGACGCTCTGAGGGTCTCTAGTAGGTCCCAAGCTCATACTGTTCTTCAGGATTACACTCTGACTAGACCCTCTTAAAGACAAGTTCAGAGTCCCAAGTATCCGCCACCCCATGTTTCTCCTCACAAAAGCCCTGTGGATTATCGCTTTCCCATCAAGGAGTTCAAACTTCTCAATTGAGGTGGGAGTTTGCCCAGTGGTCCCAAAGCCTCTACATCCTCTAGGTTCCAGTGCACCCTCTTGAAAATATGGATCAGAGCCTACACTTTGTCTCTCTCCTCTGACTCCGGAGGGTTTTGAGATCTCAAGGACCAGAGGCCTACCTGACTCTGAGTCATCGGGGCTGGCTTGGGGGAAGCTTTTAAGCAAGTCCCCCCATTTGGCCCCAAGAATACTTTGTACAATGCCAGGAGCTTTGGATCTTCACACAGAACAGGAGTCAGGCTCTCTGACTCAGGGCACCACCCCCAAGATATATTTTGCTCTTGTGTCCTATGTTTTCATGCTTGCACTCCTCTTTTCTTCCTGAGCAGCTCTAAAGGTCCAACCAGTGCTGCAACTGTGCCATTTCTCCGCCCAAAGTCTCACCTGGAACCCACTTCCCAGGGAGCAAAGCCCTCCACTCGCTTCTCTGGCTCGACGCCTGAAACCCAGAGTGAACTGGCTAGAACAAAGACCCCCATGCACATGAGAGTATGCAGATCCCAGTCCTCAGGTGCCCTGCTCCTGAATCCTGGGAAGCTGCTGGTGCTAACCCCAGACTCAGCACAGGGTCATCAGCCTGGTCTTGACCTTGAGAGGGTCCCAGCCTGTACTGACCTCAGACAGTTGCTTCTCACTAGGTGTGAGATGGTGAGACCATGTTTCCTCACAAACAGGACTTAGCCAGGTTGGATGGGGAGTCCCAGGAGGGCAATAAAGGAATTTAGGGGTGAGCCAGCATCTATCTACAGAGACCACAGGCCTAGCTATATACTGATCTTAAAGAGGGAAACAATGCCAGCCCCTTACTACTCTCGGAATCATCTCGGCTTAGATATCTCTGTTAGTATGCCAGCCCTTTTTGCCAGCACTGTTTGGCCACTGTGTAATGTGCAATCTTAGGCTAAACCTAAATATGAGGTCTCTCTGTCCTATCTTGGGAGGGGAAATATCCATTAACACCACTAACCCTGGCATAATTGAACAAGAATTGGACTTTACCACATTCTTAAAGTTTGAGAGGGCATAATAGCACATCTCCTTCCACTTGATTTATGATCGATTATGCAAAAATTTCATTTTTTTGTTTATTGGTCACTATCACTATCACTATCTTCCCATTAATCATCTATTTGCTAGAGCGGCACCAGTAATATCTCCATATGTCCCGGTCTCATGCTAGTAGAACCCAAAGGCATCCGCCTGCTCCAGGAACATAAAGAGCCTCAAACAACTATATTAGGGTCACGGGAACTGACCTAATATAAATGTTACTGGTATTTGGCATATCAAATACTTCACGAGCAGCTTGCCAGGCTTGCCGTAGGGGTGGCATACTGTTGAAGCCACCTCTAAATAAAGCATTTATTGATAAACTGGCGCAGCCGCCAGCGGCCGGGCTGTGATAATCTGGTCTGCTGGGTGGAGTTGTGATGAGAGGAACGAAGTCGGAAAATGGCGGGCCCTATGGAGTACGGGAGGGTAGTCTGGCTTGTTGTGAGGCTCAGCTGGGGTGACAGGCCAGAGCTAGAACCCGCCATGCCTCCCGGAGCCTCACGAGCAGCTGGGCACAGGGAGAGCAAGTAGCAGCTCTGCCCAGGTCTGAGAGTCCCTGGTTCAGCATACCTGGGCGGATTGAAAAGAAAAACTGTTGCAGGGTGGCTGTCGATGATCCGGTCTGAGATAGTCTGGTCTGCTCGTGGAGTTGTGACAATAGGGAAGTCCGATGTGGAAAATGGCGGGCCCTATGAGTAGGGGAGGGTGGTCTGGCTTGTTGTGAGGTTCCGCTAGGGTGCAGGCCAGACTAGAACCCGCATGCCTCCCGGCGCCTCACAAGCAGCTGGGCACAGGGAGAGTAAGTAGCAGCTCTGCCTCATGTCTGATAGTCTCTGGTTCAGTATACTTGGGCCGGACTTTATTGGTAAAGCTGATATTTCAGAGAAACTGCTATTCATGTATTGCAGTTGTCAGTTTTTTCTAGTGGGTAAGAAGTTTTTAAAGGAAATATGAGTGAAAAACAGCTAAAGAGCCCCATGCAAAGTAAAGAATTTAAATTCATTCTCTCTCTGTATCTCTCTCCCTCTCTCTCTCTCTCTCTCTCTCTCTACACACACACACACACACACACAGAGGGGATGCAAGAAAATCCAAAATGATGGAGTTCTGTAAAACTAAAGGAAAAGATATCCATTGCACCAATTAGTGCTGGTCCTTCCAGAATGGACGGGGCCTTGGGAATCTTTCTAATAAAGCACACAGTGAGAGCATGAGAATCATCACACCCAGTCACAGGCAAGTCTGACTACCTGGCCTCTTCCTCTGAGGAGGGGCTCATAAAACGTAAATTTTAGGGAGTGAGCCATTCTGTGATGCAGTCAGGCACTCAATGGATAGTAGATAAACGGTAGTTGGGAGGCACCACCCCAGTTTCTAATAAGTAAATGACCCTTTCATGGTGGCACGTTTGAATGGTGGGAAACGGTTTGAGCACTTACCCCAGTGTGTGGCCTCCCCTCCACTTGGACAGAGGATGTGGAAGAGAAGGGCTATGGAAGGAAACAGCAGGACTGGGAAAGGGCAGCTCTCCCTTTGAGTTTCATATCCTAAGGGAAAGGGAACTTGAGGAAGTGAAGCCCTTCACCAGTTGAGGACCTTGTGTGGGCGTGAGCTCCCATCTCAGGGCATCAAAGCTGGAGAATGGGAAGGTGAGTGCTACTGGGAGTAAGCCTAGTCCCACAAATGAGGGTGGCCTGTATGATGAGGATTGTTACTCTTTTCACCAATTGCTCATCAATTTACTAGTCATTATTTAAGATTGGCAAAAAAATTGTCAAATTCAAACAAACAAGTTTTTTTAAGGCTCTTGCATAGCCTCTACGGACAGGATTTACAGAAAAAAAGTTATGGGATTCCCAACTGATAGTCAGGGACATGTGAACTCCATGCTGAGTTCAGGTCACCTTGGGACGATAGTCTCAATGTCAGGAGACTTTGACAATGCTTGTGGATCGTGTAGTTCCTTCTGTGAGGAACCGAATCTGGGTCAGACACATGCTAGGCATATTTGTTATCCTCTGTTCTCTCTCCCTGCCCCAAATAAACAATTTGGAATCAATGATATCTTTGTTCTAAAAGTCTGGACACAATCTATGAAAAGGGAGAGCCCTGAAACTCATTATATTTGTAGCATTTCCCTGATTTCATATTCCCTAGCTGATTCTAGCCAAGGGAATCTTTCTTCTAGTATTTGTTTTCCTTCTTGGTATTTGTACCCTGATCCCCTAGATTAAAAAAAAAAAACATACATCAGCCTTTACCCCAGGGGGTAGTATTGATTGTTCCACATAAGCAACCTTTTCACAGTTCCTTGAAATCCCTCAGAGGAAAAAGTATCCATCCCTCTCATCAGCAAGACCCTACTATTCTCTGCACTTGAGTCTGTACTTGAGGCTGCCTGAACAGCTAGGAGTTTAGCACACTGACCTATTCCTTTGGCACTGCTAGCAAATGATGAAGTAATACTGCAACTTGAGAATTTGAAAACGATGAACACAACTTAGGCCCCAAAGGTTGAGATGAGGACCAGAGTTCACCCCCTCATTTCTCTAATTCATCAGCAAGCATCAATAAAGGCACTACTTTGTTTCCCTTGTCATCTGTGTGGAATGTATATACTTGAAAGTGGGTGAGAACTGTTACCCAAAGTCTTTGAAATTTAATGTTAGTTTGAGATGAACAGATACATGTTTTTCTTAAATTGCTTACCACTATGTCCCCAACGCTTAAAATAATGTAGGTGCCACAAGGAATATTTGTTTAGTGATTGAATTGACTGATTTTGATACCCCCCCTTGAGAATAAAACACAAGTTGTGGCAAGTAGGGTCTGAAACACTTGTTGAGTTTGGGGGACGCCATTGCTGCTGTCTTTGTGGTCAGCTAATTGCAGCTTTTATTATGGTTATGCTGCTATTATAGGTATAGATGAAGTTGATATTAGCTTCAGTCTGCAAGAGTTTCCAAAGATAGAGAACAATCCGGTGTCAGATTTGGTCTTTTCATAGTTTGCATTGGGTGAAAATGAAGTCTAGCAAAAGATTGAGCACTTTATCAACTGCACATCTTGCTAGTTTGTCTCATTCTTAATTGCATCCTTGGCCAATAGAGAACCAATGAGGAATAATATTGTGGGTTTTATGTGACTTGTTCATTTACTCTTGAAGTCATTACTCAACCACATGGTCTAGAGTTGTATCACTTGTATCATTTGTATCAATCAGGTCTAGAGTTGACTATAGAATATTTTTTAGACAGGATTCAAATAATGTTGATAAGATTATTAGGCTAGTTAGACAGCCCTCAATAACACTCCCATCTCTGTTGTGACTGAATGGTTCTTTTTCCAGGATCCTCTGATCTTGGTATACCCTCCATCCAATACATCTGGGATTAGGAGCTTTTGCCTACCCCAGGCACCTTTCAGAGCAATGAGCCTCTGAGTTTGAAGGAGGAAAAACAATCATTTCTCCCTCCATTATAACCTTTCCACAGTCAGAGAACCAGATACTTACTACCTAAACTTACTTCCAGCTTGAACACTGCTCAGAGATTGCCTGAAAACCTGCCCCTCTAACCCTAATCTGTTACCATTCCTCATTCAAAGAGGCATTCCTAGAGGCTCTGCATACCATGGCCCTATTAGCTGTTTTCTTTGTTAGCAAACATGTTTCTGGCCCCTGATTAAGAGACCGGGACAGTTTTCAAAGAAAACCACAAGTACCCCACAGGGGGTATCAGTTGTTCACACCCCTCTCTACCTCATGATCCTCAACACTTACCCCTTAAATAGGGAAAATCATTCCTCACTACACTCCTGCAAGAAGCTTCAGATACTCCCACACCCAGTGCCTTAGATCTCAAAGGTCCCCAGGGGTTCACCAAGTTTGGACCCAAAGCAGTGAAAAAGGCTTTCCGCACATGGTTTTTGTAGCAGAAGTTACCTGTGTCCAAAGAGATGTTCCTGTTATTGGGTCCAAATGCAAGACCCTACCCTTATCCCAGGCTCTGGGAAACTGTGAATGGCTTCCAGGCCTTCCAGCAAACCAAAGTCTTAATGGAGGACTGGGAGTCAATACAGATGAATCCAGCTGGTATCCTGAAGAAGCCAGAGCAGAGCAAATAGAAGGAAACAGCAATAAGGAAGTAGAGAGGAGACCAGATGCCAAATAAAGAAGAACTTCCTTTCTGGATTACCTTGGAGGCAGAAGTGTGACTCTACTAATTCTGCAGGTCATAGCCTCGTTAACAACTCATTTTGGACAAGTCACAGTTTCTGTTTCAGAAATTTTACATAACCATTATTGAGAGCTTACTTTGTGTGGGATAAAGTTCCAAGAACTTGACTTGATTAATCTTTTAATCCATACAACAACTCATTAGAAGTTCTTAATCAGTGTTTTTCATGGAAGAAACAGCTGAGTTATAACTTAAGTATGCTTTAAATCACTATTTTAATCCTTTGGTTCATGATCTTATCTAAATACCAGTCAGTCATGTGTCCTTACTGAATTCTAACCCCCTGCACACAGAGTCCAGAAGAGGGGACCCACATATTAGGAGACCTTGGGGTTCTGTGGCTCCTAACTTCATTAAGAGATTCAATCTCAACACAGATAAAAAGAAATCATTACCCTTGAACCTAGTATTATTGATCAGATCTAAATGCTGAAAAGTCAATATATTCTGTTTTCTAAATTCCACCACAAACCTCTCTTCCTTAGTACTGCAATAGCCCTTAAGAAGTTTTCCTACTTCTTTTCAGACCACACTAGAGATTTAGTAGAGAGCAGAATCAAAGAATGAATGTGGCCAGGACTTTCTCCTACAAAAAAATCCTCAATGACTTTTTAATCACACCCATAATGATAACCAGAACTCTTACCAGGTGATCACAAGTCAGAATCAAGCCCTTGGTTGTCCACCCATACACCTTCTCACTATACTCCCTTACTTTACACCCACCCATACCGCTAAGGCCTCTCTAACTTCAATACTGCCTGATTGTCCAATATGAGGAATAACCTCACTGGAAGCCTTTTCTGTTTCTCTGCATATAATTTTTTAGTTGAATCACCATGAGATAGATCATCACAAAGCTCTCCATGGTCGGGTTTCAGTCATGCAATGTTCCAACATCCATCCCTGCACCAGTTTACATTTCCCATGTCCCCAGTTCCCCTCCCACCACTCCCCTATCACCATCCTCCCTCCTACTTCTATGGAAAGCACCTTTCTTCTTGCTCTCTCTCTCTCTCTTTCCCTCTCTCTCTCTCAATTTCTCTCTCTCCTTTTATGCATTATAGTTTGCAATACAGGTACTAAGAGGTCATCATGTTTGTTATTTTTATCAGGAAGGTACAGCTGAGTAACAATTTTTTTACTAAGTGATGACTTTGGGACATGGACATGACTTCTGGGACTTCCAGAAATACAGGAAGGTGGGAGGGGGAAGTAGCCCATCCTGATCCCAAGAAAGCCTGGAGATTTCAGTCATAAAACCTGCATTCCCAAATTTTCAGCATAATATCTCAGTGAGGTCTGTCCCTAGACAGTGGAGTCCAGCCAGGGACATGGCAGTAATTTTGGATTGGGGGAGCAAGTGGCTGCCTGGGGCTCTTTTGGGCAGGCAATGGGCAAACCTGTCCCCTCCAATGTACTCCAGTCTCTTCAGCCTTGCGTGTCCAAGATTAACTACAGCTTTTGATCTCTTTTGAGATTTACTTGTGGGACTTTGAAGCAAGGTTGATAAATGAGATTATGACTGAGTCAGAGGTGATTTGTGGGTGTAGCTCCCACATACCTAAGTTTTGGTAGTTTAATTTTTTCAGAAAACTTGGTCCTGAGTTGTTGCAGTACGATCAGAGGCACAGCAGCAATTTGGGGGTATCAGGCAGCCATCAGATTGCTGATGCATTCTCCCTACAGGTCCAGGCCACCTGTTGGCATCAACACACTCTCTAGGCCCCAGAAGCAATGACAACAGCAGCCCCAGCAGGGACCAGGACCAGACCAGGGCTGCTACCATTTGTGTCTCTGGCACTCTGGTGGGCCATAGACACCAGTCCAACAGACCCTGACCAAGGAACACCCCCCCCCACAACACACACATTTGCTTTTTTGGGTCATGCTCAGTAATTCTCAGGGTTACTCCTGCTTCTACACCTACTCCTGGCATTCTTGGGGAACTATATGGGACACAGAGGATAGAACCCAGGTCAACCGCATGCAAGGCAAACGCCCTACCTACTGTACTATCGCTCCGATCCCAGAAGAAACTTTTTTAAGAAAACAAAACTACCCTTTAATATTTATGCCTCACCAAAAACTCTATCAAAAAATTATATAAAACTCTAAAAATCAATGAAATGCGGCAACTCAATAGTCAAAGCAAAATATGCACATAGATGGTGTAGATGTTATATACAATAAAAATGTGAGCATAAAAGACATGTCCGAGATATTGAAAATGGCTATTAAACAAACATACATCTGAAAGAATACAGTATCATACATGACCACATATATGAAGAATGAATAGCTACACTTGAGTATGATTGGAGTAAATCTTACAAACATATTTTAAATTTTATTACACCACTGAGATATACAATTACAAAGCTCTTCATGATTGAGTCTCAGTCACACAGTGTTCCAGCACCCAACCCTACACCACCTTCCCAATATCCCTAAATTCCCTTCCCCGCCCCCAACCTGCCTCTATGGCAGGCATGTAAAGAATAAACTTTATTTCATAGAAAAGTTTGAGATAAGAAAGGGTTGATATAAGCCTTCAGGCCATACTAGATTATGATTTGTGAGTTTATGGAAAAGTCCATGGGTGACTTGGAAAGTCTAGCCCAGATTGGACAATAAAATTTTTTAATTATCTTTGTAACAGTATTTTTACACTGGAACATAGAAGATGATTTTTAATAGAGATTTTCACTCAGAGTGAGGCCTGGGGAAACCAGAGTGCTCACTGAGTTTTTGGAAATGAGAAGCTTGAGCTGGATCAATAGTACAGTAGGTAGAGCATTTGCTTTGTATATGACCAAGCAAGGTTTGGGCACCCCTTATGGTACCCCGAGCCCCACTGGCGTGATCTGAAGAACTACAAGTAAGCTCTGAGCACCACCAGGTGTGACCAAAAAAAAAAGAAGAAGAAATGGGAGCCTTTGGAGTGGAGAGATAGTACAGTGGGAAAGGTGCTCGCCTTATACACAGCTGACACAGGTTCAATCCCTGCCACTTCATAATGGTCCCCAAGTCCCATCAAGAGTGATGCCTAAATGTACCAGGAGAAATCTTTGTGCACTACCATGTGTTGCCCTTCCAAAAAAACAAACAAAAGAAATGAGACACTTAATGAAAAATTGCTTCAAAAACTAATCTATTTTTTAAGTATAAAGAATAAATGTTATGACCATGATGTTCTTGTAAAGTCATTCCACTCAACAGAACAATTGAAATTTTTTTTATTTCATAAATTGAACTTTTTCATGAAATTCATGTGTTTCATAAACCACTGGTTTTCATTCAAACCAGAATATATACCACTGAGTCCCAAGTCAAGATAAGAAGAGACTCGGTCTTTTGATGAAACTTCTATATCTGTGTTTTCCCCCTAAGGAAACAAAAGACTTGATACAACACCCCAGATCAATGTAACTGAAAATTCAGACACATGTATTTCAGGTGGGAGAGTAACCACCTTCATTTGTAATTTACATCATTGCCAGCAAATGTTTATTATTACCAGCAAATGGTTGTTATTATTATTATTACCATTATCATATCATTAACATTATAATGGCATTGTATTTTTTGCCTTGGAAAAGATCCTTTTCTGAAGATTCTGTTCCCTGAAGCATTTTCCATGTTACCCTAGGACAATGATATACAGTCTGGCCCAACACCAAAATTATTACATGATCATACAGGGAACAGTAGAATAGCATGGGATGAAAAGTTTAACCACAGATCCCCAATATCTACTCTAATTTAATATTTGAAAGTTCTCTACATTTAACCTAGTTTCTTCTGAAATTTGGACATCAATATGCCTTCTCTGCCTTCACTTATAGAATGGTTAATATTATATGAAAAACAGACATAAAATAAGTCCATTAAAATAGAATTAGAGTTGTTCTGATAACAAAATGGCTTAATTTCTGCCTATACTTGGATCTTTGGGATTGGACTAACAAGGATTTTATGAACTCCTGAGAAGTCAATAGGAAAGAGAGGCATCCTGTCCACAAAGAAAGATGATTATTGACTTTTTGTAGAGGATAGAAGCAGTAACTAATTAGATATAGTCAAAAATAGCTTCATCTTGTTGATTCTAATTAACTCTTTGTTTTAGCCTCTTACCTCATCTTCCTTTTTCTGCCCATGAAAACCTACTACTCTGTTGCCAAGAACTGTTCCCATAAAGCTAATGCCCCTTCTTAGGATTTATTTTAAGCTCTTACCTGAAATTGCATGTTCCAAATTACATATTTAAGCCCAAATAAGTGCTTGATTTCCTCTCATTTTGACCTTTAGGCTAACTATGACAAAATCATCTCGGAAGCACTTGGATAACCGTAATTGAGAAAAGAAAGACAAGACTCGGCCTACCAAGAAATACCACCAACTCCAAACTGACCTTAACCCAGTACTGTGATCCCAAAGTCAGTGGTGTAGGATTTCCCCAGTTCTTGAGTAATGAAGAGAGGAGCACGTCCTTTGGAGTAGCCAGCAATGAACCAGCCTGGGAATACCACAGATTCAAAGGTGGAAGTCCTGCCATTCTGGCGATGGTAGAAGAGAAAGGGTCTCACTGGCTGGGTATCACGGTATAGATCCATTATATTCCATTCCTGGAGGGCAAAAGAGGGTCCGAGGGAGAAACATAATTGCCTCAATTTTTCCATTTTTTTCTCACTAATACTTCCCGATTAAGATCACGTCCCTCCATTATTACAACAAACCAAAACTCTTCTCCATGTTATGGGATTAAGATTAGAGGTAGCAAATACTTTCGTACATTAAGAATCATTTAAAAAATAATATGATTGAAAACATATATATGTAGGAATATGACCAAAAAATTTCCACATCTCCTTTGTTGTCGTCTGATTTCTCTTTTTCTTCTGTTTTGTAAAAGAAATGTGAACTGGGAACTATAAAAAAAATGAAGAAACTCAAGTCAACAGAGAGTGACAAAAGTCCAGGAAGACCCCAAATTACATAATCTGTAATCTGCCTGAAGAAAAGCTGGGGAAAGAAAATTCTACAGATGCTTAATGATCTAAAAATGGCATTTGAAAAGAGGAGTAATAAGCCTTAATAAAGCCTAATGGGCGAAAAAAGAAAGAATTTATTCAAATAGAAGTAAAGAAGCAAAAGAATATAGTAGTGCCACGGTGTTATAATAAAAATAAATATTTTTTTAAAAAGAACATAGTAGTAATGTATAATATAATATAGTCTCAGCAGCAGAATGGATGAAGCTTAAAAGTCAAATCAGTGAACTTGAAGATATGTTATAGTGCTCCACCAGGATAGAAGAGGCAATAGAAAAAAAGAGCAAGAAAAACAATGAAGATAATAGATATGATTAACGCTACCCAGAGGAAAAGAATCTTAGAATGGTAGAAATCCAAGGAGATTAAAGAGGGCAAGTGTGGGCCAGAGCAATAGCACAGTGGGTAGGGTGCTTGCCTTGCACTAGGCCAACCCCTTTGTGTCGATCCCCAGCATCCCATATGATCCCCCAGCACTGCCAGGAATAATTCCTGAGTGCAGAGCCAGGAGTAACCCCTGAGCATTGCCCAGTGTGACCCAAAATGCAAAAAAAAAATAATAATAAGGGCAAGGGAAAGAAAGACTAGCTGAAGAAACAATACTGAGTACTTCTCCAATGTGAAGAGTGGGCCACTCTTTGGGAAGTGGCCCAAAGAATGCCAAAGTAAACCAAAATCCCACCAACATCCACTGCAATCCAAAGCAAAAGAACCAAAGGCAGAAATAGATTCCTGAAAACTGCAAGGAAGAGGTAAAACCTCATATACAAGAGAATAAACATAAAGATTCACAGTAGCAGCTTTCTCTAATGGAACTCTACAAACAGAAAGAGAATAATGACATCAAAAAAGTACTGAATAAAAAGAACTTCTACGCAGAAAGGTTATTATTCAGAGTTGAATGATGGATAAAAAACATTCTCAGAAAAACAGCAGCTAAGGATATTCAAAGAACCTAAGTCAGCTCTTACAGGGATACTGCATGGCCTCATGTAAAACACAAGACATAAATACATAGTCAAAAGAAACAGTGACCAAGATACAAAGACAGTCCACAGAATGGGAAAGAATATTCACCCAATACCCATCTGATAAAGGGTAATTATCCAGGATATATCAGGCACTGGTAGAACTTGACAAGAAGAAAATAGTCAACCCCATTAAAAATGGAGAGAAGAAATGAACAGTAACTTCAACAAGGAAGAAATTCAAATGGCCAAAAGGCATGTGAAATAATGCCCATCCTCATTAATCATCAGAGAGATGCAAATCAAAACAACAATGAGATATCTCACACCACAGAGACTGGCACATATCCAAAAGAGCAAGAACAACAAGTGCTGGCATGGATGCGGGGACTTCCATCCACTCTTGGTGGGAATGTATACTGATGCAGACTTTTGGAAAACAATATGGACATTCCTCCAAAGACTAGAAATTGAGCTTCCGTTTGACCCAGCCATACCACTTCTGGGAATGTACCCTGGGAGACCAAAAACACATGGTGGAAACACCATTAACACTTCTATGTTCATAGCAGCACTATTCACAATAGCCAGTATCTGGAAGCAACCAAAGTGCCCGAGAACAGATGACTGGATAAAGAAACTGTAGTATATCTACACAATGGAATGCTATGTTAGGAAAAACGAAGTTATAAAATTTTCCTATAAATGGATGGACATGGAGAGGATCATGCTGAGTGAAATTAGCCAGAGGGAAAAGGACAGATATAGAATGACTGCATTTATTTGTGGGATATAAAATATATAGCATGATACCACTATCCAAGGCCAGAAAAAACATGGATCAGAAAATTTTGTCAGTGGGTAAAACCTACTGCAAATGTGTGGGAGACAGAGGTTAGGTAATACCTAATCCTTTAGGTAGAAAGGAACAGTGTACTAATAATTATGGTAAATAATAATACCAGCATAGAACTGAGCATTGAAAGTAGGCAAAAGGATACACAACAGAACCTCTAAATGTATGTATTGCAAGTCACAATGTGTAAGAGAAGGGAGGGAGTAAGAAAGGGAGAGAGAGAGAGAGAGAGAGAGAGAGAGAGAGAGAGAGAGAGAGAGTAGTGAAAATTTCCCTGCCATAGACAAAGTCTGGGGAGGGGGAATCAGGGGACATTGGTGGTGGGAAATGGGCACTGGTGGAGGGGTGGGGTGCTGGAACACTGTATGACTGAAACCCAAATATTAACACTTTTGTAACTGTATAACTCACGGTGGTGTAATAAAAAATTTAAAAAGAATTAAGCACATAGATATGTAGAAACAAGTTTCTTCATATCAATAATTTCTCTATCAATGGATTGAACTCTTCCAACAGCATAGAATGGCAAGATGGATCCAGAAACAAAATCCAACCTTCTGTGGTCATAAAGAGATACACTTAAACTCTCACAATAAACACAGGCTCAGAAAGGTGCACACAGGCTAATAATAGCAGACTGAAAGAAATCAGAAATTACTTTGTTCATATAAGACCAGGTAGCTCTCAAACTAAAGTTAATAATAAAAATATCCCTAGAGATACTGGTGGGTGGGCACGCTGGTGGTGGTAGTAGGGTATAGTAATTTTTTATATTGATACCATAAGTTAAAACTGTTGTAGCAACCCAAATATAATAACCAAAAAAAATCATCAGATAAAAAATGTTCTTTTCAAATTATTTTATAAATTAATTTGAGCAAATTAGCTTCATAAAATTTTGCACTTGATCACCTGATCACTTGAATCCCGTTATTCATCGATTTGCTCGAGCAGGCGCCAGTAACATTTCCATTGGACCCTATCACGTGCCAATGTAGCCCAATGGCATCTGGTTGATTCAGGAGTATGAATTTTGCACTATTTTCTTTATTCTTTCAAATATAGACAACCCAAAAGAAAGCGAAAATGAATATCTACAAGGCAAATCAATGCATTTCAAAGATTACAAAATCTAATGCTTCCATCCATGATAACTTTGCAAAGCTAATGACCTTTCCTCTTTAAGCTAATGACCTGTCCTCTCTAAGCTGACTTTTCTTCTCTAAGTTAATGACTTTTCCTCTCTAAGCCAGGCATTGACAAGACTCTGTGTTTAATACTCACTTGAAGCTGCAATGTGGGCTTCCCCCCTGATCTTCGTACAGAAGAGACACAACTCTGGCTCCTTTAGCCCCAAGTAGATTGGATTTCCTCTGTCTCTCTCAAGAGCATCTGGGTATTTGCATGGGATTAAGGCAATGGTGGCTGGAAACACAACGTGGAAAAGAATATTCAAGTACCATTTTCAAAGCAGAAATAGAGTCTGCAATCTCCTACTGTGCACCATAGTCTAGTCATCTCACCACACACCACCCAATCCATACACTAGTCCCATTTGTGGAGAACTGCTATTAGGAAAATCCTTTCAAGGATTCAGATTCTAGTCTGGTCATGAAGCCCACTCTGTCGTCAAAGTTTCACAGAAAAATTTCTTTGCCATTTTCTGCTGCCCAACCATTCTTGATTTCTCTCTCTTCTCTGGCCTCCTGCTCACAGTTACAGAATAGCCCTGTGACCACCCTCTAGCCCACTGCTGCTCTTTCCTCCACATAGGCCCAGTCAGCATGCCGATGATGAACTAAAAAGGATGAGCACCCATTTTGTTCAGAGGCTGCCTTTGAGTCATCCAGCTACTTACCTGGGATCACTTGGGTCTTCCTTGGGACTGCTATGAGAGTACGGTCTTGAAGGACCCATACCTGTTGATTGGTATCCTGAATAGTCCCCAGGATAGGCTCTTCCCTAGATACTGCTGTAGAAAAAGCAAAAAGGAGATGTTAGATAGAATAAGGGCACAGAACAAAATCCCTCCTCAATGCTTTATGTTTCCACATTACCTGAAGACAATTCATCCATTATGGTGATGGCACTTCAGAACACCCCCAAAATTTTTTTTTAAAATTTGAATCAGAAGAAGGGCTAGTGGCAAGTCCAAAAGCGACCATAATCAGAATTTCTGATTCTCCAGAACTCACCCACCACCCTTGCCTTTATTGGGCACAGTCTACCTTCCAGCAGAAGCAGTTGTACCTATGAAACTTGTTCAGTGTAGACCCAGACTCCCAAGAATAGAAGCATACCAAGGCTAGAGGCCTAGAGACAAGAGAAAAATCAAAGATCAACAGAATTTCCAGCTACAGAGTGGGTCTATAATTGACTTATAGATGTCAATGTGTCCCTCGTCATTATGGACTACGGCTTCCTCAACACAAAGGAGTCTGACCATCTCTGATAAGGCCCTTTTATCCACTTGGTCAAGGAAGGAGGTTCTGCCTCACTTGGGCCGGAAGTGCCTGACACCCTGGGTTCCTGGTGCCAGAGGATTCAGAAAGGCTTTATGTCATTAAATGTCAACCATAGCACAGTTGTGACTTGTTGGGCACCCTGTAAAAGAAGAGCATGCTAAACCTTTGAAAGTAGTAAGCAGGAAATTAAACACTGAGTTAGAGGAAAAGCATTATGAGATAATCCCAGTGCTAATGACTGTGACTGATTTGATGTCACAAAAATGACACATGGAAATGTTATTCCAAAGGGTAGGAGCTCCTAGTTTGTTCTAGGAAGACTGAAAAGGGGATGAAATGCACCTTTCCCCAAGCACCCCCTACCTGTGTAGCTTCTTAGTGATCCTATCCTACAGTCATCATTCTTTAACTATCTCAAATATGAGGAGAATGCCTCAGTGTGTGTTTCTCTAGTACCTCAGAGTGCTTCTCCCTCAAGGGAACCATGCCTGAGCAAGGTGCCCTGTCCTTCATGGACTCTTAGTCACTAGCCTGGATTATGGGGAAGGGTACTTGAAGGGTACTTGTTCCAGTGCTGAGTTAGCAAGTATGCACTAGTTCTTTCATAAGGGAAGCTTAGACAATGCTGTCAATGCTTAGTCCCATCTCTATTCATTGCCACTGTGTCACCTTTCAGCTATACACGTCAGGGACTTGCTTTTTCTGTAGCAACTTCAACCAACAATAAAAGAAATTGGTAATTGAATACCAGCTTCCTCTTTCTCTAATGGGACAATAAGTTTCTTGTATGTTCCCAGGTGACTCAATTATCACAAAGCAGAAAAGACAGAGTGACATCAGTGAGAGACCAGAAATTTAAGTATTTCTATCTCTCCACTTGTCTCTGAAACATCAACTTGAATAATTATCCATGCACAAAAGTACCTTTACCTAGCATCTGGGTGCAACACATAATTAAGAAAAAAGTACACATGCTGGTGAGGTACTACAGTGGGTATGGATTTTGCCTTGCACAGAGCTCTCCCAGGTAAAATCTCTGGTAGCCCACATGGACCCTTGGGTCTGCCAGGAGTAATCCCTAAGCTCATAATAGGAGTAAACCCTGAGCACCATTGGGTATGGCCCCAATTGTTTCAAAAATGCATAGAAAAAGGTAGCAAAGGCCTTCACATAATCTGTGTCACCCTTTGCCATTTCAGGACAACCTATTGGAGAAGACAAGTCAAGCGAAGATTTACTTTAACATAGTTTCATCACAAGTTCACCTCAGCACAAGATCCACTCTGATGACCCCCGCTATTGACAGGACATCCCACTAAATTCAGGCTTCTGAAGGGCGTCCCCAACAGCAGTCTGACTTATAGAAACAAAGGATCTTGGATCACACCAATGTACAGCTAACTCCCATGGACCTGTATCCAAGCAGGCTCCTACAGACCTAGATCCCAGATGACTTCACATGGAACCAAGCTCCTGGCCTTCCAGACCAGCTCCCATGGACCCAGACTATGTGTAAGCAATATTTTAGGTGGGGCTGGGATGGGACCCGACAGGGTACACATATGCAGGAGGCAAAATTTCTGTTATAAATGAAATCAGAGAGTAAAACAAGCATAAAACTTCTAGAACCAAGATGATCAACTTACGCATATTTTAGTATATCTTTGCTTAACTGTATCTAAGGATTCTGTGAGCTATCAGAAAGGGACATGATAGTGTAAGAATTGATTAAATCCCAGGACACCCAGCTGGTGTTTGAGACTTGCTTGATGGTATGAAAGAAAGACACACAAAAATAGTTGGTACCAGAAACATCAGGAGCCACAGTTGATTTTAAAGTTGTCACTTGATCACTTGATCACTTGAATCCTGATATTCATCGATTTGCTCGGCGGGCACCAGTAACATTTCCATTGGACCCTATCACGTGCCAATGTAGCCCAATGGCATCTGGTTGATTCAGGAATATGAAGAGCCTCAAGCTATTCCTTCAGGATCTTCACAAGGAAGTCTGACCATCTTGTAGGTGGGCGGCCACATGATGTTTTTGACATTCCGTGGGATCCAGTCGGTAACGGATCTAGTCCAGCGGTTGTCTCCAAATCGCATTACATGTCCATGTAAAAAAATGAATTTGGACCTGTGTCTAACACCATGTACAAAAATCAGATCAAAATGGATTAAAGATCTCAATATCAGACTTGAATCCATAAAGTACATTGAAGAAAATATAGGAAAAACCCTCCATGACATTGAAGCTAAAGGCATCTTCAAAAGTGATACATCACTAACAAAGCAACTAGAAGAAAAGATAAACATATGGGACTACATGAAACTAAAAAGCGTCTGCACCTCAAGAGAAACAGTGACTAAGATACAAAAGCAGTCCATAGAATGGGAAAGAATATTCACCCAATACCCATCTGATAAGGAGTTAATATCCAGGATATATCAGGCACTTGTAGAACTTTACAAGAAGAAAACAAACAACTCCATCAAAACATGGGGAGAAGAAAGGAACAGAAACTTCAGCAAGGAAGAAATTGAATGGCCAAAAAAAATATGAAAAAATGCTCATCATCACTAATCATCAGAGAGATGCAAATCAGAACAACAATGAGATATCACTTTACACCACAGAGACTGGCACATATTCAAAAGAGCAAGAACAACAAGTGCTGGCATGGATGTGGGGAAAAGGGGACACTCATCCATTGTTGGTGGGAATGCTGACTGGTACAGCCTTTCTGGAAAACAATATGGACATTCCTCCGAAGACTAGAAATTGAACTCCCATTTGACCCAGCCATACCACTCCTGGAAATCTACTCTGGGAAACCAAAAATACGCAGCAGAATCACCATCCCTACTTTTATGTTCATAGCAGCATTACATAACATAAATATATATGTACATATTATGATACCAATATCCAAGGTCAAGTGAAGCATATATCAGGAGGTCTTGTCAAAGGTGGAAATTATCACAAATGTGTGGGAGTCAGTGGCTAGGTAAACAGAAAATGGAACAGTGTGCTAACAATTGTCAAGGGTACTAATGCCAACCTAGAACTGAGCATTAAATGGAGGCAAAAGGATACACATGACAACCCTTTAATGTATGTTCTGTAATCCATAGTCTGGAGGGGAAGGAAAAGAGAAAGAGAGAGAAAGGGAAGGAAATAAAGAACCTGCCATGGAGGAGGGCTGGGGAGGTGGGAGGGAACTGGGGACGTTGGTGGTGGGAGATGGGCAGTGGTGGGAGGGGATGGGTGCTGGAACACTGTATGACCAAAACCCAAATATGAATTTTTTAATTGTATATCTTTGTAATTGTAAAAATGAAAAATGAAAAATAAATAAATGAAAGAAAAAAAAACAAAACAAATCGCATTACATGTCCAGCCCATCTGATTTTCGATGCCTTGGGGCCTCTGTAACTAGTTCATTTTTCATAAACATAGTGTTCTTTAGATTCAGCTCTAGATCTATCTTTCCACATTCTCGGTTGAGTCAGCCAGCATTTGTGCCGCTTGGCTAATGTTTGGTGTTATTAGAACAATGTTCAGTGAAGCGGAGATGGTATAGTTGCCGACCATCTATCTTCACTCCCATTTCTTCCCATTCTAATTGTTGCATGATGTTCTTGAGGGTGGCGCTGAAGAGTTTTGGTGAATTGGTATCACCCTGTCGAACCCCCTCTTTTGACATCAATGATCACTTCTTTGTAGAATGGTGAGATCCTGGTGGTGAATCCGTAATACAGCTCACGAAGGATCTTGATGTATTGGGTTTGAACACCCTGTTTGGCTAGGGCTTCGATGACTGCTTCAGTCTCCACAGAATCAAAGGCTTTCTGTAAATCAGTGAACGTGAGACAGAGCGGCATCTTGAACTCCCTACAAACCCCAATGATCTTGGTTACCGTGTGGATATGGTTGATTGTGCTGAATCCTTTCCGCAAAGCCAGCTTGCTCGCATGGTTGTCCTTCATCTAGTGTTCTGCCAATCCTGTTCAGGATGACTCATGTAAACAGCTTGTAGATGACGGACAACAGGCAGATGGAGCGATAGTTGCCGATGTGAATGTCTCTCTTCTTGAACAGTAGAACTGCCCTGCTGGTTTTCCATTGGGAGGGCACCTTGCATTCAGACAGGTCGCATGTGAAGAGCAGAGCTAGTGTATTGATGAGTACCAATGGCAGATTCTTCAGGTGTTTGGGTCTGACTTTGTCTGGGCCTGGTGCTGTTGCCTTCTTTACCTATGAAATGGCATGTCAGATTTCAGAAGGGAGAACGTTGGGAATGACATATCCATCCTGTGGAATTTGGTATGTGGGCAGGTGGATGTGGCTATCAAAGAGATCTGAGTAGAAGTCATGGATAATCTTCTCCATTGCCTTTCTGGAAGATGTGATAGATCCATCAGGGCATCGGAGGGCAGTCATCTTGGTCTTACTGTTGGCGAAAGACAGGCGGGCAGTGTGAATGCTTTTCCCGGCTTCTGCTGCATCTTCCAGTATTTCTGCTCTTCTGTTTTTGAGGTCTTTTTTTTTTACTTTTCTTTTTTTTTTAATTTTTATTTTTATAATTACAAAGATCTTCTTTTATCTCTTCTCTGCACCGTTTAGCAAGCTTGGACGTTAGCATTTGGTCTCCTGAGGTTCCTCTGCCACATTGGTGAATGAGCTCGAGAGTTTCTGAAGACAGGCGTCCTTTTGTGTCTTTCTCTCTCTCTTAGCATTCTTCGCACAATCATGGAGGTGCTGAACCATTCGGTTGTATTCTTCATCGATGTCGTCAATGATGGTATCTTCCCATGTTGCTGCAATGGTGCCAAAGAGTTCCCAGTTGGTGGTTGTTCTGGGAGTTCTCTTCTTAAACTTTGCAGCCTTTTATCCCCATTGTGTGAAGTAGAACTTTGTACTGAAGGAGACGGTGGCCCGATCCTGTTTGGAATTTGGGGACTACAGCAACATCGGTCAGACAAAACTGTCAAAGATGATGTGGTCAATTTCATTAGAACTGTCCACCAGGAGATTCCCATTTAAAGTTGTCACATCAGGGCCGGAGTGATAGCCTAGCGGGTAGGGCGTTTGCCTTGCAGGCAGCCGGCTCATGCCGGCCAGGGTTCGATCCCCGGCATCCCATATGGTCCCCCGAGCACCGCCAGGAGTAATTCCTGAGTGCAGAGCCAGGAGAAACCCCTGAGCATCGCCGGATGTGACCCAAAAAAGCAAAAAAAAAAAAAAAAAAAGTTGTCACATCATTTAAAACATCTATGGGTAATATAAATTTTAATAAAACAGAATTATTCTAGTTCCTACTGCCAGGAGACAATTCACTATATATACAGCTACTCCATATCTTTAAATACTGGAAAAGTGTTGCTAAGTTTTTGTTTTTTTTGTTTGTCTGAATTTTGGGGCCACACCTGGCTGTGCTCAAGACTGACTCCTGGCTTTGAACTCTGGGATCATTCCTGGCACACTGAGAGATCATATAGGATGCTAGGGATAGAACTTGGTAGACTGCATGTAAGGTTAGTGCCCTACATGCTGTATTATATCTCTGACTCTTGCTACTTCTTTTTCTTTTTTTTTTAATAATTTATTAAAACTTTGTACAATTACAAAGATGTTCATGTTTGGTTTTCAGTCATAATATGTTCCAGCACCCATCCCTTCACCAGTGCCCATTTCCCACCACCAATGTCCCCACTTCCCTCCACCCTCCCCCAGCCTGCTCCCCATGGCAGTTTCTTTATCTCTTTATCTCTTCTTTCTCTGTCTCTCTCCCCTTCTCTTAGACATTGTGGTTTGCAATACATACATCTAGAGGTTATCATGTGTAACCCTTTGCCTATATTCAATACTCAGTTCTTCTAGGCTAGTATTGTCATTTCCAAAAATTATTAGTACACTGTTCCCTTCTCTGTCTTACCTAACCTCTGACTCCCACACACTTGCGGCTGATTCCACCTATTGACAAGACCTCCTAATGCATGTTTTGCCTGGTCTTGAATATTGGTATTATATTATATATGTATATATATATATAATTATATGTAATTATATATATCCTGCAAATAAATGCAGTCATTCTCTATCTGTCCTTTTCCTTCTGGCTAATTTCACTCATCTTGCTACTTCTTTTTTAAATATATTTTATTATACCACCATGAGATATACAATTACAAAGATGTTCATGTTTGGGTTTCGGTCATACACTCATCCCTCCACCAGTGCCCATTTCCCACCACCAATATCCCCCGATTCCCCCTCCCGCTCCCATAGCCTGCCTCTATGGCAGGTTCTTTATCTCTTTTCTCTCCTCTTTCTCTCTCTTTTTCTTCTCTTACACATTGTGAATTGCAATATATACATTTAGAGGTTAT
Source organism: Cryptotis parvus (assembly GCA_021461705.1). Lineage (NCBI taxonomy): Eukaryota > Metazoa > Chordata > Mammalia > Eulipotyphla > Soricidae > Cryptotis > Cryptotis parvus. The sequence continues at coordinate 23,234 of JAJIBD010030965.1, forward strand.
CGTGTGTATATTTTGCCTATATTCAATGCTCAGTTCTAGGCTGGTCTTGATTTAAATTTTAACCACTGTGTCTGGTCATTCTTTCAAAGGAGAATTCTAACTCACACACATACACGCAGGCAGATGTACATGCATACACATCCATATGTTCATATACCCTCTCCAAATACTTTACTTTTTGAATTATCCTACAATGTTTATATTAGAATTATGATATAAATGCTATTAAGAATTGGGATATGATAAAATATGATTATATTCCTTCTCCTGGATACCTTAATTTTACCCCAGAAGTAAAGAGTGCCATTTCTATTAATATTTTGTATACCCCATTATTCGAATCTCATAAAGGAGGCATTAGACCTCCCTTCCACAAGGCTATCTCCTGGCACCTACATTACCACCACCTTGCAGGCTCAGGTCTCATATTCTCTTAATAGATCCTCGTCTTAAAGAAACCCATATCTTTATCTTAGCTTCATTCCTGGTACAAGGACATAAATCTTGCTTATCTAAAAATGTATAATTACATTCTTCTATTAACTGGTACATTCATTTGGTGGAGAATTCTAGCTGGAAATCATTTTTCTTCAGATTGCTCCATTGACTTATAACATGTATTGCTGCAAAGAATTAGAAAGTCATTGTGATTTATAGTTTATTTGAATAGGACCAATATTTAATCCAAAACAACTTTGAGAAATTTCTATTTGCCTACACCCCTTGTCAAAGAAAGCACTATTTTGATTTCTATCATCATAGAGGTTGGTTCTCTTTTTTACTGAACTTATAAAATTAAATTGTACATTATAAACCATATCAAATCAAGTTGTACATTTTAAACCATTTTATAACTGAACTTATAAATTAAATAGTATATTACAAACCTTTTTGTATGCCCCCAACAATGGGCTTTGTCATTCATCAGTAGTTCAATTTTTTGTTGTTGTTGGTTGGTTAGGTTTGGAATTCATACTGGTGGTGTTCAGGGCTTACTGTGGCTCTGCGCTCCAGATTAGATCAATTTTTAAACAGATAACTAGTATTATACATCACTAGTTTGTTTCTCTTAAACAAATTTGTTGTGGTTTTGATTTTGTACCAAGACTCACTTGGCAATACTTGGCTTGGAACTTCCACAGCAAGCTTTGGCCCTTTGAGCTATCTCCTTGGCCCTATAGATTTTAAAAATTTTGTGCAAAACATTCCATTTAATACAATTCAAAATCACACAAGTGAGGATAATTTCAGGAAACGATCAACAAAATCAGCAAGAAGTATAAAATTTTACGGATCTCTTTATTTTTGTAGTAGCACATAAATTATTCCAAGCATGAATAATCTAGATCTTTTATATGTAAAAAGTATTTCCCAAATTGACTAATCATCAGCATTTTCTAACTTTTGATTTAACTGAATATTGATTTTTTTTGTACCTGCTTGAAACCTAGAGAGTTGGGATTCCTAGGGAATGAGTATTAATGTAATAGGTCTGGAGTAAGTCCAAAATTTGAGTATTTAGTTAATATTTTAGCAATTGTGATGTTGCTTCAAGTTTGAGAAATACAGCTGCCCATTACCTCAGCACCCAAGTCATTACATAATGATATTTAGGTGATCATCAGTGCCCCACCCTGGTCATTTTTCTACTGACACCCTACTAAATAAAGACATCCCCAAATTGGGTGTGAGGTGGCTCATACTTCGCTCTGGGTAATTGTTGCTGATATCTCACATAGTGTTTCATAACACCAATTACAGGAGACAGAAATTTAAAGTCCTGAAATCAAGAGTGTTATTTTTTCCAGTTCTATTTCAAAATGTCAGTACCACCCTCAAGTCACGTTCATTTCAGGTACCACCCTTTCCTCACCCATAAATGAAAAAGCTGAAGGTAATGATATCATTCAGAACAATGGTCAATAGGCAGTGGGTAGATCCTTGTTATACGTCTTCTCCCCAGGACTGCCTGGAGTGGTCCTGATGATCCCCAGCAATGCTCAGCAGAGTTTTGAATTGGCAACCAGGCTGATGCTAGGAGTGGTCCCCAGGTCGTCAATCACTGCTAGGGAAACCATATTAAATAACTACCCAAATCTTGAAAAAAATAATTCAAAAAATATGGTTTCATGCCTTGTCAGTGTTAAATAAAAAGTATTGTCTAAACAAGATCACCCAAGGGTCACTTATAAATATACTTGATTTGACTTACTACTGTTATAGAAAGTATATAAAGAACACACCATTGTGTTTGTTATGCAAATGATATCTGCCTTATAGAATATATAATGACTCAAACTGCATAGTCTATGAAACAGAATTAAATGTATATGCCTAGGTACCTGGAGAAAAAAACAGAAGAATCTTTAAAGGATAACAATTTCCCTATGGAAGTAAGACTAGGGCAGGAGACTACTGCTTTTAACTATAGATATTTATTATTTGGGTAGGACATTTTTTAAGCAACTTCATTAAGTCCAATGAGAAAATTTACATGTTTTATGGGTATAAATATTTAACAGCTATCACCGCTCTGAGTGGTTCTCAGGGTGGGGGGTTGAGAGGTGCAATCGCATCATCAGTCCCCAGGATCTATTACTGATGAGTGAAAGACGACAGCTTTGGTTTTAGCTTTGGAAGCAGCCCTTGCTTTCTGGTGACAAAATAGAGCAATGCCAAAGCCATTTAACACAAAACATCAAAATCACCCTATTTTCTCCACAACTGTGATGTGAGGGACCATATTCTTAACTTCCCCTATTTCAAATCCAAAAGACTCTCACAGTTCATCAGATTGTCTACAGGACCCTCTTGCTAATGATTCAAATCTTTCCGTGAATGTTGGCCTCGGGTTCTTGGTACTCAAAAGCAAGAGCATCTGATCCCACAAGTATATGTTATCCAGATGTGTGCTAGGCAAAGATCTGAAAATGAGAATGTTACTACTCTGTGTTTTTACACTCTATGTAACATATTACATAGAGTGAAAACATAGAGTAATTCCGGCTTGGAATATCACGCTTTACTCAAGTGAGAGAAGGAATCTGTAGTTTCAACCTCCAACTACGATCTAGAGTCACGAACACTATCTTGTTTGCCTAGGAATCAAAAATCATATGGACTGGACATATAATGCGATTTGAAGATGACCACTGGACTAGAGCTGTTACCGACTGGATCCCATGGGATGCCAAAAGATCACGTGGACACCCACATACAAGAGGGTCAGACTTCTTAGTCAAGACCCTGAATGAATGGTTTGGGGCTCTTCGTATTCCTGAAGCAAGCAGATGCCATTGGGCTACACTGGCACATGATAGGGTCAAATGGAAACGTTACTGGCACCTGATTAATAACAGGATGTCAAGTGATCAAGTGATGTAACATATTATTTCTCAAATGCCATAGCATGGAAGCTGTCTAAGTATCTGTTCTCTGTGTCCCACAAACTCTCTGTGAGCTGGCTGGGAGTATTCCCATCTTCATTATACTCTAAATATGTTGCCAGGGTTCTCTGGTGCATTATCATGGTCACCTAACCCCTGAACTCAGCCACATGACTCCAGAATTCATATGCAACCTTTTTTGAAGCTAATATATGTGCTATGTGAAATTTCAAAGAATTGCAATGCCAGCATACACCAAGGCTTTCACATAGATAAAAGAAGGGGGAAAAACTGAGCAATCAAAAAATGGATGGTAAGATATAGATGTTTGAAACTTGAAAACCATATCAAGTCACAAGTCAATCTACAGAAGACACTTCCTTAAATCAGTGTTTCCCAGTTGCTTCCTGCTATTCCTAGCTACATTGGCACGTGATAGGGTCCAATGGAAATGTTACTGGCGCCCGCCGAGCAAATCGATGAATAACCGGATTCTAGTGATCAAGTGATTCCTAGCACAGTATGATTGTCCAAAAGTAGGGAAAAAGTTATAAAAGTGCTTTTGGAGTCTACAATTAAGCAAATAAGTTTTTGGCATTTGTCTCATTAGAGGCAAAATAATAAATACATAGAGCCCAGATTTGAGACACATATTTCTATGTAATATCCTCAATTAGCTACTGAATTGGATCAAAATACATTATCTGAAGCATGGTTGAGTACATCATCTGAAATATTGGGAAGCTATAAACTCTCTTCTTCTGGTTCCTAGCAAGTCATCCAATCTCTTCAGTTTTTAAAGGGAATATGTGGATGGTGAAAGAGTCTAAGATATAATAATTAGAGAAGCAGATAATGAATCCTGTGTAGCCATAAAGAACATATCGATGCACTACTTCCCTTTTCCATGTCTGTCTCCCAGACCACTCTCTCAGCACCAAGAGGGGTCCTTCTCCCCCTAAGTGCAAGGCCTGGTTCCACGCTCTATGCTGTCCTCTCTGAGTCACTCTGGATAATTTCAGTTCACATCAAATTTTCTAATAAATCTGTCACATCTTTATTATTGTATAAACACATATTTTGTGTTTTACTATATGTTTACATGTTAGAAATTTGACAGAATCAATTTTATTATTAGTTGTCTTTCTTTTAAAGATCCTAATATAATGGGATATAGAGCACACAAAGAATATGCAGTATGTAATACTCTCTTAGGACAGAAATGAAAACAAAATAAAAATAATGACCAGATTCGTTCTGGTCCAGCAATCTCAAATATAGCCTCACAAGATCTGAAGTTTCTTTATACTAATTCCTAAGAAATCTCTACTACCTCTAAAACATCTACCACCCACATTTCTCAAGAGGGTTTGTGTAATGGGCTTCATCTTGAGATGTTTCTCAAGACCCACATTCCATCCTCAGGGACATTAATTCACATTTATTTTCAGTCATTAAAAGAGATGGAAAGCAAGCCTCACTCACCTCTCAGCACTGATGTGAAATGACATTAAGATAATAGGTATTTTTTAAATGCTGGGAACAGAAAAATTTTACTTTATTTTTTAAAATATTTTATTATAAATCAGTGAGATATACAATTACAAAGATGTTCATGTTTGGTTTTCAGTCATACAGTGTTCCAGCAACCATCCTTCCACCAGTTCCCATTTCCCACCACCAATGTCCCCACTTCCCCTCCACCCTCCCCCAGCCTGCCTCTATGGCAGATTCTTAATTTCTCTCTCTCTCTCTCTCTCTCTCTCTCTCTCTCTCTCTCTCTTCTTTCTCTTACACACTGTGGTTTGCAAGACATACATTTAGAGGTTATCATGTGTATCCCTTTGCCTATATTCAGTGCTCAGTTCTAGGCTAGTACTATCATTTCCAATTATTAGCACACTGGAACAGGAAAATTTTAGACTTGTGTCTATGACCAGCCTACCACCTTTTAGGCTAATGGTGGTAGTTATATATAAAAGCGGTATTGTCTGTTCCCCTATGTTGGAGGTAAGGAAGAGGGGCTGGCCTTTATCAGAGGAGGCGATGAACCAGCCAGGGAATGCCACTGACTCAAAGGTGCTGGTCCTGGCATCCTGATCTCGGTAGAAGAGGAAGTTAATAACAGGCCCAGGTTCATTGTATAGGTCTAAGATCTTCTTATCCTGAAATGTTAGGGACAGTGTCAAGAAGAAATAGATCACATTTGAGTAGTACAGAATCAAATTACACAACCAATAAATGTTCTGAAATTCTAGAAACCTTCTCCACTTATTAAAGCAAGTCCAGGAAAAGCATTTTAAAGGGATAAAATGAGCACCACAGAAATCTCTCCTTCCTAGCCCCCACCCTCCAATCTAGCAGTGACACAGAAGTGACTCAGGGACAATTTGATCAACAAGTGACCACACTTGCACAGTGAATTGGGACTTGTCTAACAAGACTGAGTGGATCCTAAAAAAGTAGTATCAAGTTGCAGCGAGAAGCCAAGGTGTACTTTTAGCAAAACTGCCAGGGTAGAAGCTCTATCTGAAGATCCACCCCTGTGACAAAGGACAGGATGGTGTGAGTCTTTGACTAAACTGCCAACAGGAGAGAAGTTAATGGCACAAACAGAGGAGGGGACATTCACACAAAGGAATAAAGTAAAGACAGCACTCAGAAATGCCTCAGTGTCACTTGTGCACATATACTTTATGTATGTGTTTATCACTACATGAATGAATCTATTGCATATTTTGATAAAGTAACTATGTATAAGTAAGTGAATTTATATGTATATATATCATTCATATACATAATAATTATATATACATACACATATATACATATATATATAGATCATTTAGTCGATACCAAAGGCTCAAAAGTTGCACCTCCTTTGGAGGTGATTGCACATGAACTAAGGCCTAAGAAGACTGAAAGACAGGGCTTCAGGGAGAGGAGAGAGATGCTTTGACTGGAAAAAAAATGTCTAAATAAAAATACAAACAATTCAAAGTCCTTCCTCTTAGACAAAGTTTTAGTAACAGCTCTCATCTACACAGAGCACCCCAAGCCAAGGCAACTTGGAGGAAACCGTATCAACATAATCTGAAATGTAGTTTGGTCTCTGGAAAGGTTACATTCCCTCTTGGACATGTTTCTTTATTTCCTCACTTTTAAATAAATTATTTTGCTTTAACTTTGCTTTTTCTTTCTTGATTCTCCCTGGGGGTGCGGCTGGCCAGGCAGATGCCTGGGGTTGTGGTAGAGCCCCAGGCCTCGGCAAAAGGTGGAACTACAACCCCCAGAAGTCCGAAAGGAAGCAGAAGTAAATGGACTGGACTTTTTGAACTTTCACACCGCCTGTCTCTGCCTCAGGTATTCTCCCTGAGGGTGCAGCTGGCCTGGAGGGGTCCACTCACGCGGCCACATACTAATACAAAAACAAGGAAATTCAACACCAAGGGAAGGTAATATCTTCAAGAAAAAGAAACAGTACTCTAGAGGAATCTATCCCTGAACACCGCAACACCATGGGGAAACAATGCAGATCCCCAGTTCGAAGAACAGATGAAGAAATCAACCTGAAGACTAAAAAAAGAATGCAGACATGCATAATTCTCTCTGACAAAGAATTCAGAGAAGAAATGGTTAGGATGTTTAATGAGCTCAAGGAAAAAATGGAACAGATGTCCAATAAAATACAGAGAACATAAACAAAGCAGCTGAAAGGGCAGTCAATAAATTATGGGAGGAAATGAGAGCAGAAATGAGAACCATGAAAATAGAAATATCATCACTTAAAAACTCAGTAGATGAAGTGAAAAACACAATAGAGGCTCTCAACAGTAGGATGACAGCAGCGGAAGAGATAATCAATGAGACTGAAAATGAGCTGCAGAAAGCACTCAGAGAACTAAATAAGATGGAAAAAAGACCGGAAAATGGATCAGCAGCAGAAACAGAAAACAATGGGATGAATGAATCCAGGTGGAAAAACATAAGAATCATCGGAGTCCCAGAAGGACAGGAAAGCAACCACAAGGAAATTAAAACAGTTAAAAACATCCTTGCTGAAAAGTTCCCTGAGTTAAGGACGAAGGCATCCAGATCCAAGAAGCCCGACACGTACCAGCAAGAAGAGACACCAAAAGAAAAACTCCAAGACACATCCTAGTCAAAGTAATGGATGTCATAGACAAGGACATAATTCTTCAGGCAGCAAGATCAAAGAAGGAAATTGTATACAAAGGAGCATCCACTCTACTTTCAGCAGACTTCTCAGAAGGGACCCTCCAAGCCCAAAGGCAGTGGTGGGATATAGTAAAAAAAAACTCAATGAAATGAATGCCTCAACAAGAATTCTTTATCCGGCTAAACTTTCGCTCAGATTTGAAGGACAGATATACAGCTTCTTGGATAAACAACAGCTTAGGAATTTTGTAAACTCAAAACCAACCTTTAAAAAGGACTGAAAGAGCTACTCTAAGACGAGACAAAACCCAAAAGAACAACAAACCTATACAGAAAGATGGCACAAAATCCCATGACAATAATCTCTCTCAATGTCAATGGTCTAAATGCACGAGTTAAGAGGCACAGTGTGGCAAAACGGATCAAAAAATTGAATCCCACATTCTGCCGCCTTCAAGAAACACACCTGAACAATCAGAGCAAAGACAGGCTCAAAATAAAAGGCTGGAAAACAATCCTTCACTCAAATAACCCCTCCAAAAGGCGGGGTGGCCATACTGATATCCGACAACATAGACATCAGGCTGAAGAAGGTGAGAAGGGACAGGGAAGGTCACTTCTTAATAATCAAGGGATACATAGGAAGAAATTATGCTACTAAACATATACGCACCCAACGAGGGGCCAGGAAAATACCAAAAGCAACTACTAATAGACTTCAAAGAAGACATTGAGAGCAACACAATTGTGGTTGGAGACTTCAACACTGCTCTATCAACTCTGGATAGATCAACAAGATTGAAACATACCAAGGAAATACTGGCCCTAAAAAGAAGAGATGGAAGAAAGAGGGCTGGTAGACATATACAGGGCATTTCATCCCCAAAAAGCTGAATACACTTTCTTCTCCCGTGCACATGGAACATACTCCAAAATAGATCACATGCTGAGACATAAATCATACCTTCATAAAATCAATAAGATAGAAATTGTGCCAACTATTTTTTCAGACCATGATGCACTGAAAATAGAAGTTAATTGTACACAAAAACGGAGACTAATACCAAGTACCTGTAAACTAAACATCCCACTGCTGAACAACCAGCAAGTCAAGAAAGAAATCAAAGAGGAAATCCAAAAAATTCCTGAAAACAAATGAGACTGAAGACACGAATTACCAGAACTTGTGGGATACAGTAAAAGCAGTGTTAAGAGGCAAGTTCATAGCTCTTCAAGAATTCATTGGAAAAGAAGCAAAGGCCATCACAAACAGGCTAACTTCACAACTTAAGATCTTAGAGAGTGATCAACAAAAGGAGCCCAACCCAAGCAGAAAGAAAGAAATAATAAAACTTAGAGCAGAAATCAATGAGATGGAATGTCAAAAAACAATCCAGAAGATCAACAAAACCAAAAGCTGGTTCTTTGAAAAACTAAAATTCCTTTCTTAGAATTGTCACTTGTCACTTGTCTTCCCGTTGATCATCGATTTGCTGGAGCAGCCACCAGTAACATCTCCATATGTCCTGTCACATGCTAGTGTAGCCCAAGGGCATCTGCTAGCTCCAGGAACATAAAGAGCCTCAAACCATTCCATCAGGTCATGGGAACGAGGTCTATAATTGTTTCTAGTATTTGGCATATCAAATATAACATGGGTAGCTTGTAGGCAATAAATCTGAGACACCTGGGCAGAGGTCAGGAATAACTTTTCTTTCCCGAAAAGAAAGAACATAAGCTCATTCATCTTTAGAATCATAGTAGGGACCAGATCCCCTACACACAGACACTTGTTCTCTCTGTTTCCTTTGTTGCAACACAATAAAAAGGTGACTGGAGAGGACGTTCTAACCTATCAAAATTAAGAAAGGCAGTCTGCACTCACAAGGGACAGGATAAATCAAAGAACTGTTGGCTGTAGGCACATTTCAAAAGCAAAAAGCGCTCAAGAATGAATGTGATTAAGAACAGGGGAATATTTCTTTTTTAATTCTTAAGAATAAATTTTTCTACGAAGAAGATTTATATCAAATTATATTTTTCCATATTATTATTTTTTAATCACTCACCTGCAGTTGCAGTGTGGGCTTCCCCTCAATCTCCTCACAAGACAGACACTTTTCTGGATCCTTAATTCCCAAATAAATGGGAAACCTTGTGCTTTGCTCGGGAGACACCGGGTACTTGCAGGCCAAGATGGTGACATGGACTGTAAAGATAAGAGGCTAGATGTCTCTGTTCCCTTTAAAGTCAGGAAAGACTAACATTGTGTGGCACCATCCCATGCGTTCACACCCATCTTTGTCCTACGACTTGTAGATGGCGAATCCTTCCTGGGAGATTCTTACATTTCTATTTACACACTGGAGGTGGCAATCACTATCTGTAACCTCTTGATCCTTAGAGAGTTCTGCCAATGAGAAAACTGTGTGATACCTGCTGTGATACTGAAATCTGCCTGTCTGTGGTTTCCATTAATTTAGTCCTCATGGGACAACTTTCACTTAGACAACACAAGCTCTTCCTTTACCATAGGATAGGCCCTCCTACTTGAAAGTGGCTCTTTTGTTTACCCTATTCCATTATCTTCATGGGGCTCCATGTAAGCTTTTCTCACACTTCCCTCCCCCAATAAAATGTGAAATTCTCCTTTACCAAATGGGCCATTGTAGGGGCCGGAGGCGATACCCAGCGGGTAGGGAGTTTGCCTTGCACGGGCCGGCCCATGTCGGCCCGGGTTCGATCCCGGCATCCCATATGGTCCCCTGAGCACCGCCAGGAGTAATTCCTGAGTGCAGAGCCAGGAGAAACCCCTGAGCATCGCCGGGTGTGACCCAAAAAAAGCAAAAAACAAAAACAAAAACCAAATGGGCCATTGTAAAGCCACACTTCAACAAAAGGCCCAGTAGCAGCCCCAAGGCCATTCATGTGAGGGGACTGTCTCCTCAACACTAGCACAGAATCCCCACTCACCTGGAGTCACAGCGGTCCTCCGTGGAACTGACACAAGATTTTCATCTTGGAAGATCCACACATTCTGATTCAAGTCAGAGAGCACCCCAGAGTCAGGTGAGTTCCTGGCTGTAAGAAGATAATAAACCTTAATGTTAAGACAGCTTTACTGCACACCAGAAGAAGATCACTTAATCCAGGTCTTTTAGTAAGGAAGATCCAGGTTTGCACATCAAGACTGCAAGTACTCACAGGACCTGGAACCCAGACTTTCTGTACAGAAAATCTGTGGGCTCTGAAAGAAAGGCAAAGCCCTAAGTAGGCTAAGCTGCACATGGGAAAGTTCAGCTACTCCCTTTAATGCTCACTAGTGTATTTGACCCACTGCTGGTCTGTCACTAAAGCTGTCAGCAAACAATTGTTCTCACCTGCTATAGACTCTTTGCTATAAAGGTCATCATCACTGTTGGACTGTGGCACACACAGACAGAATTCAGAATAGACAGCTGCCAGTGGGAGTGTCTGTAGTCTCCCGTGCTCCATCCCAACATCACCTGAATGATAAAAAGGAGATTCTGGAATGTCTGTAGTGGGGTTGTCTCCGCACCTGTGGGGACAGTGATATGAGATATGAACTTTTAGAGAACTTTCAAGAACTTCTCAGGTCATCTGTCCCCACTGCATTTATTTTGGACCGGGAGTTTGAACAGACTAATTACACAAAGTCCTACTTGGAGAATCTACACCTTCTCCTTTAATAAACCTTCCTGGTGTAAGCAGGGAGTGAAGATCAGGCAGAACTTTAATCCTCCCAGAAATTCAGACAATGACAGCATCTCTCTAGAAGTTCCTAGACCAAGCATGAGTATTAATCATCAATATCCGTAACTCCCTGCTCCTTCTGCCCACTAACTCTAGCAGCCTTTCCCATTCCCTTGGGATCTGGCTCTGACAATAATTCAGACAGACCCATGCCAGAACAGTTCCACCAGGAACCTAGTAGCTACCCAGTGAGAAGCACAAGAGGTGGAACTAGCCTACATATCCCCAAGCTTCACTGAGCTAAAAACACAGAAAAGAGGGAGGTTTTCAGTCAGAGACTTTCAGCTCTGCGTGGCAAGGAAAGACCTTTATTCCAGGGACTGAGTTGCAGCTCCAGCAGCTCCCAAGAGTGGTAATGGGCTGTCACGATGCCTGCTCATATATCTGGAGAGCGCAGGGTGGCTCCTGCTTCCTTGAAGGGGTGTGGAGTAGTGTGACCAAAAAAGCAAATCATTGCCACCTACGAGACAGTCTGATGAAGTAACTTTGAGGTTCTGAAGAAGAAATCACAGCATCAGCAGAACTACAACCTGTCTGCGATCCCTTAGATGTAAGCTAGGCCTGGGAGGAAATGGATTTGATGAGAGAATCTTTAATGTTCAGAAAGGGACTCTGGAGGGACTTCCCCAGACTTCAGTGCATCATGTAGCTCTGAAGCTAGAATTTGAACGTCACACCCTTCAGGAAGGGAAGTTTGTCCTTTCTTCTCACACTAAAGGAGTCTTATGACTTTGAAATTAGCTGTATGCTTCAGCCAAATTGTCTGATATTTCTGAAGACCAGAACACTCCAACTTGGGTTCTCTTTAATGAAGGGTTCGGTTGAAAGCTTCTTACCTACATTTTTAAAAACCCTCTGAGAAATATGATCCCTTTGGTATGCCTAAGATACTGAACAGCATAGACTCAATTGAGGAAACTTAGTTCCAAGTTATTTGCTCCCCCACTCCCACCGCAATATTCTGACTCTTGCATTATCTGAGACTAAAGTGATAGTGAGGACTTCTCCCTAACTTGAATCACAATTCCAAGTGATCACCTACCTTCCAGACCAGTAAAGCAGATACTTGTAGGTTCAAAAATGGCAATGAGTTATTATTATTATTATTATTATTATTGTAATACATACAATATTCCATCTCTGGAGGTCAAAGATGTTTTCTAAGAACCAAGTTAATTTCAGAAATAGGTAAAATTTATAACTTCTTATCTCCCTATCTAGAAAAAAATACAAAGAATAAAATAGAGCATTATAAATAAACAACTCAAAAGACCCCTCTTCCTACTTGAGAAGAAATATATGCTCATTCACTCAGACTTTCCTACCCATCTCCTGGTTCAACTTATAAAAACATAGTACTTCCCTATTGCAATTCCATTTAGCTGTTAGTAGGAAAGAGTGTGATTATGAATTTTGACACACACTTCTATTCAAAACCAGTCTTAGCCTATGCCATCTTTTTTAAGACCTCTCTGGTGAATGAAGAGTCTCTCCCCCTCTGCATTAGTCAGCAGGTTCCTTTACCTTGGATGCTTACCACAAAATAGCATCTAATAGGCTGCATTGTCTTGTCCCAATTCCTTAGGTTGCCATTCAATAGTACAGAAAACTGAACCCACACCAGAAATTGCCAACACAGAGAACAGAACTGAATATAAGAAGTTTAATAGTCATACACTACAATGCTGAAGAGTAGAAAGGATTTGGTAAGGTGACCCAGATAGCAACCATCGCAGGCAAAACACTAGCGGTAATGAAAACATCAAGGAACTCAAAGGGATGATCTTGTAAGTCTGATACTCACTCACATGTCTTTTTCAAACTAATACTCTTATTTCTGAGAAGGAAGTGTGGCCTGATGGTGAATGGAACATAGATGCAAAGTGATGTAGGTATTGCTCAAAAGGTAAAAGGGACACACTCAGAATTGTTTTAGCATCATTTTCAAAGATCAAGAGAAAAGCTCGGATACTCCTGCCCAGATAAAGGCCTCGTGATCCTGTATAATAGGTGGCATGTGGCTTCTTTAGTCTCAACCTCATATTCCACTTGATCTGGACCATCCTCTAGCTTCCTTTTATTCAGCTTTTCCATACCATCCAGCATTGATCTGACTTGTCGCCACACAAAATCCATTCTGAACATCCCAGCGTAAGCGTGAGCATGAATTAACACAAGAAAAAATACCAGTAATAATAGTAGTTTAAGAAGGGAGAACAGAGCTTTGTGGACCAATGTTGAGGCACAGGGAGTCAGCCTCTTTACTGAAGAGATGAATGAGAACTTTTGTCTTATAGAGGAATAACAGATATTTTAAGTGCTGCTTATGCAGAGATTATTAGTATTGATGTTATTGCAAAGAAGAAAATGTTGCTTTTCTGTATAACTAAAACAAATTAAGAAAAAAAAACACCAAACTGATGACAAAAAATGAAAGAAATAAAAACATTAAAGGCTTTAAAACAACCCAACTATTCAGAACAGTAATAAAGATTTCACTAAATTCAAAACGGATGTTGAGCAATTTATACAATTATGTGTAACAAAAGCTTAAAGAAAAAATTTTCACTGCACATTTTATTACCAAAGCATTTAGGGAATAGTTGTAATTTAAATATCTAAAGTTTTAAATTCTTAGACAAAGAATCAAATGAGAGATAACATTTAGCCTTTGCCAAATAATACAGAAAGTACGGCCATGAAAGATAAGATGATAAATTTTTAAATCCTGAACAAAACACTCTGGAAGAAATGAAATGATAAGAGGTCTATCCAAAAACATTTGTAACATATCTAACAAATATATTCTTAACATCCAAAGTTTTTCATTGTATTTACAGAGTAATAAGAAAATGTAAATAATCTGTAGGAAAACAAGCAATGGAGTTATAAAAATCATTTCACTGAGGGGAAATACAAATGTCCTAAATAGACATGGCAACAGTTAGTCATACTCATAAATATCAAAGTGTAATGAAACTTAGTTCTACCTATCAGGAAGACACGAATTTAGGAGATAATAAGCAATGCTGTGAGCAATCACATTCACTCATCCTATGGATGGTTGCATGAGTCATGTGAATTCTATAAAATTTTCAAAAGAAAAATCATCCTGCTTAACTCTTTCAATAAATTAAATGTGGGCTCCTGCCCGCTCTCCCTCTTGCTCTGCCAACCATGAGGCATCATGGATGGGGAGCGGGTTCTGGTCCTCACCTGCCACCCCAATAGAGTCTCAGAAGACTGAGATACTGATGTACCAGGTACCCCATCACATTTCATAGTATTGAGTATGGGGCATACAACCACAAGGGTGTGGGCACAATGTGTGCTCTGTGGGAATGTATTGATAATTTCCTATACAGTGGGCTCAAATGGTACAATGGAGATTTAATAACCTCCATTGACTTTCATCTAAGAACACAGTCATCGACCATATTTAGAAAATTAGCTCCAACAAGCAATATAGAATAGATTATTCAGTGTATGTGTAGGACAAGTTCAAACAGAGGTTGAGGAAAATGTGAAATAAATGTTGTCTGTAGATGCAGTGGTGGTGGGTCTGGGGTTCACTAGTACAAACCCACTACATTCAAGAAACTCAGAAAGTGAATGCAGAGCTGCCTGGGGGCCATCGGCCATAACATGAAGAGGCTCACAAGCGGCTGGGGAGGCTGGAACTCGGCTCACCCGGACCCAGCTGAATAGGGGACCCCCAGGAGGGCAGACGGGTTTTGGGAGTGGGCCCGTCACCTCTGGGGGGTCCCGGAAGCAGTCGGATGAGACTCGCCCATCACACTAGCCACCATTTTCGCTGTCCGACGCTGGGAAACTGCCTCACGACCAGATTAACAGAGCAAAACCAGTTCGAGCCCAGGTAGGCGGCTCCCAGAAGCGGGAATCACTGGGAATTCGTCACATGGAGTCAGGGTTCGGCCATTCCCCTCTCCATTTTGTCAAGCATGGTGGCCCCGCCCAGGAGCTGCCCGGGGGCCATCGGCCATAGCATGAAGAGGCTCACAAGAGGCTGGGGATGCTGGAACTCGGCTCACCCCAGGCCCAGCTGAATATGGGACCCCCAAGAGGGCAGACGGGTTTTGGGAGTGGGCCCGCCACCTCTGGGGGTCCCGGAAGCAGCCGGATGAGACTCGCCCATCACACTAGCCACCATTTCGCTGTCCGGACGCTGGGAAACTGCCTCAAGACCAGATTAACAGAGCAAAACCAGTTTGAGCCCAGGTTGCGCGGTCGTGCGGCCGCTGGTCCATTAAATAGTGGAAACAGTAATGTCTCTTTAATGCACTGCATTCCATGAAGAGCAGGAAAGTTTGGCAGGAGGGAGAGATAAAAAGAGGAGAGAAATGACATACAGAACCCGCCAAGTAGTTGAGGGTGTGGGAGGGGGAGGGAGGTGGGGACATTGGTGATGGGAGATGGGTTTGGGTGGAGGGATGGGTGTTGGAACACTGTAGAACCAAAACTCTACATGAGCATCTTTCAATTGTATGTCTAAAATGGTGTAATAATATTTGGGGGAAAATAATAAAATAAAATTAAATCGGAAAAAAAAAATAAAAGCCCCCCAAAAAAAAAAAAGAAAGTGAATGCAAGAACAGAAATTGGCCAGACTAGCACATAACAACACAGGGGGAAAGCCATGACTTTATCAATACCATTTTATTATATGGGTTGTAATGCTAAGAGAGAGGACATGGGGAGGGGGCATCCGTGGAAAATGAGGGTCTTTGGTGAGGGGTCATACTGGTGGTGGGATTGGTGTTAAATGATAAATCTTTCTAACAACTGTATTGTGAAAAACTTTGTATTTTGTAAATCATGGTGTTTAAATAAAGTTTTAAAAAGAAAATTAATTAATTAATTAATTAATTATGGGCCAAAACTCCCAATGCATTCCATAAATCATATGGGCTCTATTCCCCCAGCAGAGAAGGTCAGCACACACAAAAAAAGAGAACTACTGACTCATATCTCTGATAGCTAAAGATACACATATTATCAACAAAACCTCAGCAAATCAAGAGGAATATTCATCATGATCAAGTGAGATTCATCCAGACAAACAATGATGATTCAACTTATACATGACAATTTGTTTAATATAGCACATCAATAGAAAACTTAAAAGTCACAGGGCCATATCAATATATTAAAAAATATTTTTGATGAGATTCAACATCCCATTAACAATAAAAGCCCAATAAATTGGGACTGTAAGGAACATACCCAAGCACAATAAAGTTTTTCCCCATTAATTTTTATTATACCACTGTGAGATATACAATTACAAGGATGTTCATAATTGGGTCTCTGTCATACAGTGTTCCAGCACCCATCCCTCCACCAGTGCCCCATTCCCATCATCAACATCCAAACATTCCCCCCCCCCAACTCCAGCCTGCCCCCTATTGCAGGCACATTTTTATCTCTCTGTCTCTGTCCCTGTATTTCTCGCTCTCTTTTCTTATATTTTGTGGCTTGCCCTACAGATATTAACAGTTTATGATGTCTCTATGTGCATATTCAATAGTGACTTCTAATGTGACATTATAATTCCCCATTCCCCATAACCTTTCCAGTTTTTTGGAACTAGAATATTCATTACAGTGTATAAATGTGAAAGATCCTGGGAAGGACCTGGTCCTAACTTCAATTATTGTCTAAGATTGTTGCATGGGTGTGGAGTGGCCGCACGCCAACACAACTGTGGGTCTGAAGTGTCTCTCTTCCGGCTATTGGCTGTGGTGGCTGGGAGCTTGCAGTCACACATGCCAACATGGAGGTAGAGGAATGGGGTAGAGGAGCCCAAATTCCCACCCAAGTCTGGCCAATGTGCCCCCTGCATGTGTGAGTGAACTCTAGGAGCTATGTTGGACATGGCCAGGGGGCTGGCCAAGCCATTTACCGCCCTCTGGAGCTCCATGGGCTGCTCTACATGGGGCCGAGTTAAGCAGCTGTGGGTCTGGAGTATCTCTCTCAATAAAGTTTATATATGAAAATTGTACAGTTATTGTCATATTTAACAGAGAAAAAAAATGAAAGCTTTACCCCTAAGGTCTCATACAAGACAACAAAATCTGCTCTCACCACTGCTTTTTGTTATAGTTTTGGAAGACCTAGCCAGAGCATTAGCTAAGAAAGAAATAAAAGGATTTCGATTTTTTAAGTATCAGTGTCAGTGTAAGACATAAAAGTGTACATAGAAAATCATTATAAATCATTCATGAATTCAGGACAATGGCAGGATACGCAAATTTCATACACAAATGTGTTGTTCTTTGCACAATCAATGAGTTGATGCAAAAGTTCATTTGGCCATTGGCCTGTTTAGCTAAAACTTTGGCCTATTCCCTCCTTTTAAGAAAAATATTATTAGTCTGGAGCAATAGCACAGCAGGTAGGGCATTTGCGGCCTACCTGGGTTCAATCCCCAGCATCCCATATGGTCCCCTGAGCACTCAACCAGGAGTAATTCCTGAGCGAAGATCCAGGAATAACCCCTGAGTGTCGCCAGGTGTGACAAAAAAATTAGATAGATAGATAGATAGATAGATAGATAGATAGATAGATAGATAGATAGATAGATAGATAGATAGATAGATAGATAGATAGATAGATAGATAGATGGATGGATGGATGGATGGATGGATGGATGGATGGATGGATGGATGGATGGATGGATGGATGGATGGATGGATGGATGGATGGATGGATGGATGGATGGATGGATGGATGGATGGATGGATGGATGGATGGATGGATGGATGGATGGATGGATGGATGGATGGATGGATGGATGGATGGATGGATGGATGGATGGATGGATGGATGGATGGATGGATGGATGGATGGATGGATGGATGGATGGATGGATGGATAGATAGATAGATAGATAGATAGATAGATAGATAGATAGATAGATAGATAGATAGATAGATAGATAGATAGATAGATAGATAGATAGATAGATAGATAGATAGATAGATAGATAGATAGATAGATAGATAGATAGATAGATAGATAGATAGATAGATAGATAGATCACTTGAATTCCGGTAGATCTTAGATTACTCCATTACTCCAGCAGGCACCAGTAACATCTCAATACATCCTGTAACATCTTGAGATAGCCCAAGGGCATCTGCCCACTCCAGGAACATAAAGAGCCTCAAACTATCCCAAACTATCCCATCAAATCATGGGAATGAGGTCTATAATTGTTACTGGTATTTGGCATGTCAAATACGATACGGGTAGCTTGGCAGGCTCTGCTGAGCAGGTGGGATAATCTTGTAGTCACCTCAAAACTCGAGCATTTATTGATGAACCACGCGGCCACTTGCAGACACACGAGCCGGGCTGTGGTCAGTTCTTCTGCTGGGTGGAGCTCTGAGGAGAGGGGAGTCCGGATGTGGAAAATGGCAGCCCTCATGTTGTGCAGGGGTTCCTCTGGCTTCTTGTGAGGCTCTGCTGGGGTGGCAGGCCAGGGCTAGAACCCGCCATCCCTCCCGGACACCTCGTGATCAGCTGGGCACAGGGAAAGCAAGTAGCAGCTCTGCCCCATGTGTGAGTCTCTGGATAGGCATACCTGGGTCAGGCTTAGAAGAAACAGCTGCAGGGTGGATCGGTGACAAGCCAGGCTGTGATCAGTTCTTCTGCTGGGTGGAGCTCAGCATGGTTATATATATATATATATATATATATATATATATATATATATATATATATATATATTTACCCACAGCTCTGTTGGCGCAGAACGTCCACGCGACAGTCTTAGATAGTACTAGACTAAGACTAGTAGATAGTCTTATCTACTAAGACTATCTAAGACTAGATAGACCTGATCTAACACTAGATAGATCCTGTGAAGGACCTGATCTAACAACTAAGGATCAGGTCCTTCGCAGGATCTTTCATTATGCACTCTATACAGACTTCGCAGGATCTTTCACATTTATGCACTCTAGGCAGACTCGAGCCATGGCCCGTCATCCCAGTAAGCCTAGCAAGAAGCCAGAGGAACCCCCACACCATGAGTTAGTCATTCTCAACATCCAGACTCCACAGCTCCCCAGAGCTCCACCCAAGGGAAAACCTGATCTTTCTCCGTTGAGTCTCATCAGTAAATGCTCGAGATGAGAGCCTTCTACTGAGAGTATACCACCTATACGGTATACACCTACCAAACAGGAATGGTTTCAGGCTCTTCTTGTTCCTGGAGCAAACAGATGCCCTTGGGCTACACTTGCTTGCAAGAGGATGTATGGAGATGTTACTGGTGCCCACTCAAGCAAATCGGTGGGCATCGGGAAGACAAGTGATGATACAAGTGATATATATGAGCTTATATATATATGATATATATGATATATACTTGAGCGGGCACCAGTAACATCTCCATACATCCTGTATATATCCATACAAGTGATATATATCACTTGTATCATCACTTGTCTTCCCATTGTTCTTCCCACTTGTGTATATATATACAAGTATCTTCACTTGTCTATATATATATATATATATATATGTATATATACATACACACATATCTTCACTTGTCTTCCAATGTTCATCGATTTGCTCGAGCGGGTACCAGTAACATCTCCATACATCCTGTCACAAGCTAGTGTAGTCCAAGGGCATCTGCTCACTCCAGGAGCATGAAGAACTTCAAACCATTCGTACAGCTCATGAGAATGAGTTCTATAATTGTTACTGGTTTTTGTCATATCAAATACTATATGGGTAGCTTGCCAGCCTAATTCCTTGTTCCCCTTGGAAATCTAGATACCTTAAGTGTAAAAAAAGAGAGAACAAAAATAAAGTAACCTGGGTTCAGGAATTATAGTACAGTGAGTAAGGTGTTTGCTTTACACTGATTCTAGGAAGGAAGGAAGGAAGGAAGGAAGGAAGGAAGGAAGGAAGGAAGGAAGGAAGGAAGGAAGGAAGGAAGGGAAGGAAGGAAGGAAGGAAGGAAGGAAGGAAGGAAGGAAGGAAGGAAGGAAGGAAGGGGAAGGAAGGAAGGAAGGAAGGAAGGAAGGAAGAGGAAGGAAGGAAGGAAGGAAGGAAGGGAGAGAGGAAGGAAGGAAAGGAAGGAAGGAAGGAAGGAAAGGAAGGAAGGAAGGAAGGAAGGAGGAAGGAAGGAAAGGAAGGAAGGAAGGAGGAAGGAGGAAGGAAGGAAAGGAAAGGAAGAAAGGAAGGAAGGGAAGGAGAGGGAGGGAGGGAGGGAGGGAGGGAGGGGAGGGAGGGAAGGAAGGAAGGAAAGGAAGGAAGGAAGGAAGGAAGGAAGGAAGGAAGGAAGGAAGGGGAAGGAAGGAAGGAAGGAAGGAAGGAAGGGAAGGAAGGAAGGAAGGAAGATCCTTGTGTTGTACTGAGGTTACTCTACACCCTTGGATTATTCTAGAGTTTTCTGGGTTACAGTATTGGCCATTTCAGGGAAAAGTTAGAAAACAAAGGAAATTAAGAAAATAATCCCTTTACTCTCAGTATTTTGCCATCAAAACACTGAGAGTAAATTTAACAGAAGAGGTGAATGACATATGCTTAAAACTTGAAGACATTACTAAAAGTAACAGAAGTCAAAAAGAAATGGAAATACATACTTCCATTACACAGATTAGAAAAAATAAGTGCTATTAAAATGGAGATCTTATATGGAAATGTTGGATCTCATGAACACGCAACACCTTCTAAAGCAAACAAAAAGCTTAATAAATTCTTAGACAAGGACTTACTAAGCCTGAAATCAGATATAATAATGTTCATATAAATTTATTTTCTAGATCTATTAATATTGCAACTTTGTTATCTAATCTATATTAATCCTAGAATTGTATCAACAGTTGTTGCTTTTAAAAAAATTTTTATTATACCACCGTGGAGACATACAATTACAGAGGTGTTCATATTGGTTCTTGGTAATACAGTATTCCAGCACCCATCCCTCCACCAGTGCTCCATTTCCACCACCAATGTACTCCACCCCCTCCTGCCCACCCCCAGGCTGCCTCAATAGCAGGTACCCCTGTTTCCTCTCACTCTCCAGCAGTTGCTGCTTTTAACATTAAATAAAAATAAAAATATTAATAAACAAAAAATAAAATAGAGATCTTACCTAAGGCAACCTACAGATTCAACACAATCCCTATCAAAATACCAAAGATATTTTCAAGGAAATAAATATAACATTTCTAATATTGTGTGGAAGCACAAGAAAAAAAGTTGAAATAGTAAAAGCAATTCTGAAACGAAAGAACAGAGAGCATAACTTTTTTACCTGAAACCACTGAGGTGCTTATCAGCAGTAAGCCAGCCCGTCACATTTCAGCATGCAAATAAACATAAGTCAGGAGAAAGTCATTCAGATATCCTGGTCAATTACCCTGAATCACAACAATGAAACAAATGATAACCAACTGGGAGATTAAAGAAGTCAATGGAAATTAGTGCAAAAACCATCAAAGCCCAACTTGGCTGCTTCTCCAGCCCATCAAAGCTGCTTCTCCAGGAACAGTCTAACTCCGAAGCAACTACCACAAGGTGGTGCCAAATTGCAGTGAGAAAGCAGGTGAAGTAACTACCCAACTTGTTCATAAGCTGCTGTCTGTTTATTGGGTTCATACTCACGCTGTGGTAGAGTGGACTGTGTGTCTTTCCATTTATTTCCTATTTTCTGACTTTCCTTTTTATTTCTTTTTTTCTTTTGTAAGGGCTGGGTACCATCTGTGGTGCCAGGATTCCAACCAGAGTCAACCTCCAGTAAGGTAAAAGCACCTTGACCCTCATTCCACCTCTCAAGCACTAAATCTGTATTTTATACAAATGAAGATCTAATTCATTGCCTAAGTAATTATTGTCCTATGCTATACCCATTTATTCTTGTACTATTCTTTTAGCAGGTAGTCCTGCCCCTCAAGGTGTTGCAGGTATGGCTGTAGTGCCCAGCTGTGTCAGCAGGTGGCAGACAGGGAGACAGGCTTGTCTATATCCAGAGCTCTGCCCCCGTGGGTCCTAGATGGTTGAAGTTCTGACATAGAAAAAGACTAGGTCCCCTGGGAAGAACCCAGAGCCATCGCAGAGCCTGGCAAGCTACCCATGGTGTATTTGAAATGCCAAAAACAGTAACAATAATGGACCTCATTTCCAATGAATGGAGACATTACTGGCGCCTGCTTGAGCAAATTGATGACAACGGGAAGACAAGTGATACAATTGGGTACAGGTAATGGGGAAGAAAGAGTCATAAGGCAAGGGCTGCGTTTAAGTCATGGTTTTTATCGTGAACTCTCAACCACAGCAACGTGGACATTTGGAACTGGATAAATCATTGCTGATAAATTGCAAAGCATTTATCAGCACTCTGCCTTCTGCATTAACTCTATTACTGCCTCGTGAGGGGTTCTAATATCCAAAAATATCTCTAGGTCTTGCCAAGTGTCCCCTTGGGGATTTAAGCACCCTAGCTCAGGAGCAGTGGCTTGAGGGTGTGAGGGCAATGCAAACACAGAAAGGGGACCCAAAAATCTGGCCCAAAGAAGCAGAGGAAGGATTCAGAGAAAGCAAGGATCCTAAAAAGCAAGGAGAACAGTCCCAAGGAAACGTGATGATCGGTTGTGTCAACAGGTAAGGGCAGAAGCTGGGGTGCCTGAACTTCTCCCCAATTTCTATATCCCGTTTTTATCATTTATGGTCCTAGTTTACATCTTTTGCTTCTATAGAAATGATGTCACTCTTCATCCTCAGAAGTGTTCAGACCTGAATAAATACTGTGTCACAAAATTAACAGGTCAAGGAAAAGGAGAGCAGCCAACGTGTAGAGACAAGGAGGTCAGAGCTGCCCTGACAGGGAGCAAAAAGACAAAAGCAGCAGCAGAATGGGTTTGCTGAAAGAGCAGGAAAGACCAAGGAAGTGAGAAAAGACAAAAGAGGGCATCTGTCACTCTTTCTAGAGTTTTTCCATAAACTGCTATAATTCGGGTGCAAGCAGCAAGCCAGGACAAAGGGAGTTGTAGGAGTTTGAGAGGAAAGGGATGGGGATGGGAGGGTGGCATCTTTGTTGGTTGATTGTTCCCAAGTTCTTCAATATTTCAATAATGAGTGAGGCTCAGACTCAAAGTTAGAAAGAGATAGATTATTGAAAAGCAGAAGAAAAAAGAAACTACTGGGGAGGAATTTGGCATAGAAATAAGTTAAGTTTGGCTCCTTGTTCTTATAGGAAAATTCAGTCTTTATCAAAAGACTTACCAAAAGTGCTTCTTACCAAAAGACTACCAGGAAGGAGATTTCCCCTTGCCCCCTAGCTCTGCCTTGTTAATTAAGGCTCCTTTGTGTTGTTAATTTTTACATGCCTGGTGGAGGCTCTATATTTAAGACCTCTTAGGTTATATATTTCACCATTTGTCTTGGTTTACCTGTTACCCCTCCCAAGGCTTGGGTTTTATAGTCTTGAGAAAACTGTGGACACCCATAGTCTTAAGGATTGCTTCTAGAAACATAAGAACTTTTATGATAAAGGTTGGTGGCAAGTAAAATGGACCCTGGACAGCAGGGGAAGGTAAAATGAAACTTCTTTTTTCAAGGAACCATCATCTGGGAGAGACAGGAAGATTTTTTAAAAAATTTTATTACACCATTTTTAGACATACAATTGCAATATGCTCATGCTCAAGTTTTGGTTCTACAGTGTTCTAACACCCCATCCCTCCACCGAACCCATCTCCCTTCACCAATGTCCCCAACTCCCTCCCCCTCCCACACCCCCAACTACTTGGCGGGTTCTGTATATCTTTTCTCTCTTCTCTATCTCTCCCTCCCGCCTACATTTCCTACACATCGTAGAAAGCAGTACATAAAAGGACATAACTGTTTCCACTAGTTTGATGGACCGCGGCGCAAGGCGACGCGCGCGACTTAGGGGCCTCATGGTCAGCATCTGGACAGCGAAAATGGTGACTAATGTAGTGGGTGAGTCTCATCCGGCTGCTTCTGGAACCCTACCGAGGTGATGGGCCAACACCCAAAGCCCATCTGTTCTCCTGGGGGCCTCATGGTCAGCTGATCTAGGGATAGACGAGTTCCAGTTCCCTCAGCTGCATCTGAGGCTCTGCATGCTATGGCTGGTAGCCCCAGGGCAGCTCCTGGGAGGGGCTACCGGGCTCAGACAAAATGGAGAGGGGAAGGGGCGACCCCAGCTCCATCTGGACGAATTCCCAGTGTTTCCCGCTTCTGGGGTCTGCCTACCTGGGCTCGAACTCATTTTGCTCTGTTAATCTGATCTTGAGGTCAGCGTCCCTCCCAAGTGGGCTCTAATGTGCTGCAGCATCCGGACAGTGAAAATGGCCGCTAATGTTGTGAGTGAGTCTCATCCGGCTTCTTCCAGGACCCCCCAGAGGTGATGGGCCAACACCCAAAACCCATCTGTCCTCCTGGGGGCCCATGGTCAGCTGAGCCAGGGGAGAGCTGAGTTCCAGCTCCCCCAGCTGAGGCTCTGCATGCTATGGCTGGTCACCCCAGGGCAGCTCCTGGGTGGGGGCACCAGGCTCAAACAAAATGGAGAGGAGAAAGGACTACCCCAGCTCCATCTGACGAATTCCCGGTGATTCCACCTCTGGGAGCTGCCCACCTGGGCTCAAACTCATCTTGCTCTGTTAATCTGGTCTTGAGGTCAGTGTCACTCCTGAGTGGACTCTGATATGCGGCAGTGTCCGGACAGTGAAAGTGGCGGCTTATGTGGTGGGTGAGTCTTATCCGGCTGCTTCCGGGACCCACCAGAGGTGATGGCCCACTCCCAAAACCCATCTGTCCAAGGAGGATTTTCTTAAAATTTTACTTTATTGAATCACCATGCAATACAGTTAGAAGGCTGTTTATAATCGGTGTCAGTCACTCAATGTTCCAACACCTGTCACATCAGTGTTACCCAGGATTGGCCAATATGAAAACACAAAGATGAAGGTCATCATGGTGGCTGGAGGTGGCCTTGGACCTCTGGTCTCTAACAGTAGCCTGGCCTATAGGAGTCCATTCCAACCCCATCCAGGGTTGTGGGAGGATCCTGGTTCCCAGAGCTTTTGCTTGACTTTGAGAGCAAAACCAAGGCAGTGCTCACAGATCTAAACTTTCATTGTTTGCCATAGCAGGAATGTTTCCAGTTCTCCCTTGAGCGGACCTGTCTGTAGGGCCTCCCTGAGGTTTGCAGGGCACTAAGAACAAGAATTACTAATATTGGACCTGCTCTTCTTTAAACTGATCCTTTTGAACTTAGTTTCCCTAGAATAGGCCTCTGGGGTCTCCTAGCTTGTTGGGTGATGCCCTATTTAGCTTCTAGCTACATTTAGCTTATAGCTCCTCCCAGCTCTGCTAGGGAGGCTTTGAATGAGCTCTGGATTCTTGTAAACAGCCAGAAGGCTGCCTGAAGTGCTGCATTTTTATAGAGCTATTTACCTGGTTCATCTCTAGATAGCCCAGCCCACAATGGGCCAGGCTGGGAAGTTTAGACGGATTTCTATCTAATAAAAAAAGCTGCAAGAAGAAAGAAGCTCTCTTTTGCCATTTCGGCTTCGCTTGACGTTTTGCTTCTCCGTCCTCTCCATTCTCTGTTGGACTTCAACATGTGGTGACAGCCATCTTGGTCTACACGTGGCTGGGGCCTAGCTGGGAACCCAGAATCCGGAAGTTTTCCCTACTCTTGGATTGTATATTGAAACCTGTGATAGTAAAGCCCTTTTAAAACTGCTTTGGATTCCTGAGTTTTCATCCACTCCCGCCGGCTTCAAGATAAAAGGGAACTTGCTTCCCGGTAATGTTAGGCCCCAGCGGCTTCCCGACACTAGCTGGTTCCTGAGATTTCCCATATGTATTAGGGACAGACCCTACTACAGAGAAGTAAACTTCCTTTCTGGATTTATGCAAATAAATTGTCTTAGCAGTAAAAAATATGGAAGTGTCAAGAAGATCTCACTTTATTCACATCCAAGCCCCATCCACTCACCCATTTGCTGTGGCTCATTGGTCCAAAAAGAAGTATTGTTAAAATCTATAAAGGTAGAAAATATAAGTGTAAACAATAACATTATGGATTTATTTGGGTCTTTTTTTTGTCTACTTCATTTCTACAGTTGCCCAAAATTTAGCCTCAGCTTTAATAAATGATCTACTTTGTACATCTGGCACCCACGATATTCAAGAAATTTAATCACATCCTAAAAAAAGATCATAGAAATGATATTAGGAAACCTCAGGGTCTCTTGCCTATAAGCACTTCCTCAGGTACATTATAGCTCCTGGATTTAGCTTAATTCCTTTGGACTATTGTGTGGCAGGCTCTTTTGTAACAACAGATTTCTTATTGGACTCAGAGAGTTTAAAAATAACTAAAGGTGTCACAAGAATTTTAGTTATAGGCAGAGTGATAAGGTCAAATGGAAATGTTACTGGGGCCTGCTCGAGCAAATCAATGAATAATGGGATGTCAAGTGAAGTGATCAAGTGATCAAGTTACCAAGACAGGTTACTTAGACAGGTTCAGTGGGTAATTCAAAAATATGGAAATATTGTCTTATCTAATATAAATAGAGGATCAATCACATAAAAAATTTAGTCAGGTAGCTCGGTTTTACAAAAAAAAAATAATATAACTGGAAAACTGAACTCCCTTCTGATCAAATGAAGGGGACTTACTAAGTTCTCTTCAGTACCCCCCCCCATACACACACACATACTAATGTAAATTTTATTGATGGAATTTCTAAATGGATTCATCTCCCCAAGAAAATATCAGCTCCGTCTATGTTCCAGGCCCCAGACTTGGACAAAGAGCAAATCAAATTGCTGATGAATCCTTTGAAGACTTAAAACATCTCTTTAAGAAAAACCCAAAACTAAAAGCTCAGTTATGTCTGTTAACTTTGAACATGTCTATACAGGTGGCCAGTCAAAGCGAAATAGGGGCTAACACTTTCTTTCACAGTAAACTCATCAGAAGGCAAAACAAAAAAACAAGCGCTCATGCTATATCATTATTTCTTGTTTCCTAGAGCACTCACCCTTCTTGGTGCAAGGAAAGCTTTTCTCCTCCAGGGCATCATAGTTTTTAAAATTATTGTCTAATCTATTCAATTTCTTTTAAACTAACAACTCTGAAACCCAATAAACTGTTGTCTGGACCCCATTAGCATTAAATTAGCCTGAGATTTTTACTCCCTGTATAGGTAGGCCCATGCCCTTTGCCAGCAAGAAGAAGTTATAAAAGAAGGATCAACATTTACCCCTAAAAAGGGGAATCTCTAGGGGAGGACATTGCCAGCAGATAGTGAGGTCTTGGTAATGTTTTGGGAAACAATAAAATTTATGAAATTGACTAGCCCTGAAATAAACCCAAGGCATGAGGAACACATCCATTTGAAATGCAAATCCCGAGCTCTTTGGAGATTAAGAAACTGAAGAACCACCCAGATGCAGAAGCTGACACACTACCCAGCTGAAAAATACTGATTCACCTCCTAGCTATCTTGGTGGATCCCCTCAGAAAGAAAGCTACAGGAGAAATCTAAAGGCTATGGTAAGATCCCACGGTAGAGCCTGACAAGCTACCCGTGGTGTATTCGAAGCATTCCAAATACAGTATCAAAAATGGACCTCATTCCCAACAAATAGAGATGTTACTGGCGCCCCACTCGAGCCGGTAGACAAGTGACAAAATGGTAAGATCATCAAGACCCCAAGGCTTTCCCTGTGACAACACCCAGATTAATTTATACCTCTGCAAAAACTCAAACTCAAGACAAATATGACAAACAGTATATATTTTGTCCAAAAACATTCTCTGATTTTTCCACTCCCGAAAAAAAGTCTTGTTCTCTCTACCCTTCCCCATCCCTCTCTCCTTCCCCTCCCCCTCACTTTTGTTTAAATAAACTTCTTTTAATAAAACCATTTTGTTTTAAAGTCAGTTCACATTCATTGCTTTCTAGTAGTCAAGTTATAACATGCACACCCAATCAGGGAAAAGACAGTGGTTTCCCTGCCAAGGAAAGAGAGAAATTCCAAAAGAATGGAGTCATCTTTACTCTGCCACACCAAGGACTACTGACTAATTTTTGGTCATAATTTATATCTATTCACTCCCATCTACCCACTACATGTTCTTGATGAGCAATAGCCTCAGGATTAGTAATCCCCCGCTAGTCTCTAGACCCTTACTCAGAATGGAAGAAACAGTATATCTCTGGTTCAGGTATCTTTCTGAATGCCCTCCACTTCATGGGTGCCAGCAGTTCTTCCTTCTTTCAACCTTTGATCCAAGCTGAAGTTGCTTCCTGATAGATGAATAGAAGTCTGCATAGATGATAAGTAAAGTTGCTCTTGTTGACATCACTTGGCTGTTTTTCTCATTGGCTCTCTTTCTTATGACTCTCTCTAACCTTTCTAAATTTTACCTTTAAGTTCTACTATAAGCAAGTTGCCTCAAAGGCTATAAGAGCAGACATTTTTCTCCCTGAGAAGTTTGCACAAGAAATAGATTAATTGTTAGTAATAAAAGCAGAAGGAGAGAATGAGCAAATGTATCCTGCCAGACTGGCAGGATACTGGAGATAACATTCATTCCTCCACCCCTGGGATTGGAGTGGTTGATTTTGAAGTTAAATATTTATTCTTTAGAATGCGGTTTTGGTACCCACTGCCTTGTACCTTCATTATTGGGCCGGGCGGGTGAGGGGGGAACAGACCTGAAGGTTGAACATGGCATCTTTTTTCCAGAGGATCTGCGGGGAATCCTATGAGAACACACTGTGTGAAGATCCATATGAATGTTATTAGTTTTGTGAGTCAATATACCCCAAACCAGATGTCAGTAGTGTAGGGTGTCTCCAATTTTTTCCTTTTGAGATTATGAGGTTATCTAGTTAAAACTTTTGAGATAGACAGAAAAGTAGTTTGTCTCCAGGTAAAAATTTACAAATATTAC
>JAJIBD010030966.1:0-26878 GCA_021461705.1 Cryptotis parvus
CGACTGGACCACTTGGGATGCCAAAAGATCACGTGGACTCCCACAGCCTGAGGGTGGAGACTTCTTAGTCAAGACCCTGAATGAATGGTTTAGGCTCTTAAATGTTCACAAACAAGCAGAATTACCATTAGACACTGTGGCACATGATAAGGTCAAATAAGAGCATTGCTTTGGCACTGATTAATAACAGGATGTCAAGTGATCAAGTGATCATAACAGCAATACTCAAAACACTTATGGAAGCTGTCAGAAATTTATCTGTTCTCTGTGTCTAGAAACTCTCTGTGAAGGCTGGCTTTAGGAGTATTCCCATCTTCATTACCACTCTAAATATGTGCCAGGGTTCTCTGTTGCATTATCATAGTCACTAACCCCTGATTTCCCAACCATGACCAGAATTCATATACGTAACCTTTTTTGAAGCTAGCCTATATGTGCTATGTGAAATTTCAAAAAATTGCAATGCCGGCATACACCAAGGCTTTCACATATAGATAAAGGGGGAAAACTGAGCAATCAAAAATGAGTGGTAGATATAGATGTTTGAAACTTGAAAACCATATATCAAGTCACAAGTCAATCTACAGAAGACACTTCCTTAAATCAATTGTTTCCCAGTTGCTTCCTGCTATTCCTAGCTACATTGGCCTGTTAGGGTCCCCCCAATGGAATACTGAAGAGCCCGCTCGAGCAAATCGATGAATAATTGGTTCTAGTGATCAGAGTGATTCCTAGCACAGTATGATTGTCAAAAGTAAGGGGGGAAAAAGTTATAAAAGTGCTTTTGGAGTCTACAGGGTAAGCAAATAAGTTTTTAGCATTTCTCTCATTAGAGCAAAATAATAAGTACTTAGAGCCCAGATTTGGGAGACACATATTTCTATGTAATATTCTCAATTAGCTACTGAATTGGATCAAAGTACATTATCTAGAGAGCATGAGTTGAGTACATCATCAAAATATTGGAAGCTAGCAACTCTCTTCTTCTAGTTCCCAACAAATTATTAATCTCTTCAGTTTTTTAAAGGGAATATGGATGGTGAAAGAGTCCAAGATATATAATTAGAGAAGCAGATGGCGTGAATCCTGTGTAGCAGCCATAAAAGAACATATCGATGCACTCACTTCCACTTTTCCATGTCTCTGTCTCCCAGACCACTCTCACAACAAGAGGGGCCTTTACTCCTCTAATTCCAGGCCTGGTTCCGCTCTATGCTGTCCACTCTGAGTCACTCTAGATAAGTACAGTTCACATCTCAAATTTTCTAATAAATCTGTACATCTATTATTGTATAAACACATATTTTGTGTTTTACTATATATTTTGTTAGAATTTTGACAGAATCAATTTTAGTATTAGTTGTCTTCCTTTTAGAAATCTAATATAATGGGATATAGAGCACACAAAAAAGAATATACAGTATGTAATACTCTCTTAGGGACAGAAATAAAAAACAAAATAAAAATAATGAGCGATTCGTTTCTGGTCCAGCAATCTCAAAATATGAACTCACAAGATCCAAAGAGTTTCTTTTATACTAATTCCTAAAATCTCTACTACCTCTAACAACATCTACCACCCACATTTCTCAAGAGAGGTTTGTGTAATGGGCTTACATCTTGAAATGTTTCTCCAGGAAGTCACATTCCATCCTCAGGGACATTAATTCACATATTCTCAGTCATTAAAGAGATGGAAAGCAAGCCTCACTCACCTCAGCACTGAGTGAAATGACATTAAGATAATAAGTATTTTTTTTAAATACTGGGAACAGAAAAATTTTACTTATATTTTTTTAAAATATTTTAGTATAAATCAGTGAGATATACAATTACAAGAGATGTTCCATGTTTAGTTTTCAGTCATACCAGTGTTCAGCAGCCATCGCTTCCACCAGTTCACCATTTCCCACCACCAATGTCCCACTTCTCCACCCCCCCCCAGCGCTGCCTCTGGCAGATTCTTGAAATTTCTTCTACCTACTCTCTCTCTCTCTCTCTCTCTCTCTTTCTCTCTCTCTTTCTCTTACACACTGTAGTTTCCAGGGCATATATTTAGAGGTTATCATGTGTATCCCTTTGCCTATATTCAGTGCATCAGTTCTAGGCTAGTACTATCATTTTCAATTATTAGCGCGCTGGAACAGGAAAATTTTAGACTTGTGTCCATGACCAGCCCACCACCTTTAGGCTCATGGTGACAGTTATATAAAGCAGGGTATCTATTCCCCTATAGTTGGGAATGAAGGAAGAGGGGCTGGCCTTTATCAGAGGAGGCGTTGAACCAGCCGAGAATTCTTTGACTCAAAGGTACTGTTCTAACTCCTGATCTTGGTAGAAGGAAGGAAGTTAATAACAGGCCTAGGTTCATTTATTGCAGTCTAAGATCTTCCATCCAGAAATATTGGGACGAGTGTCAAAGAAAAATAGATCCCATTTGAGTAGTACAGAATCAAATTACAGCAGTAATAAATGTTCTGAAATTCTGAGCAACCCTCCACTTACCAAACAAGTACAGGAGGAAGCATTTTACAAGAGGACAAAATGAGCACTCACACGGCATCTCTCTCCTGCACCTTTACCTCGTCCAATACACTGAGCCCAGAAGTGGCTCAGGGACGTTTGATCAACGGGTGACCACACTTACACCGTGAATTAGGACTTTGGCCCAACAAGACTAGGTGGATTCTACAAAAGTAGTATCAAGTTACTGCGAGAAGCCCAGAGTTGTTGCCCAGCAATACTATAAACTCAGGGGTAAGAAGCTCTATCTGAAGATCCACCCTGTGACATAAGGACACGCGGGGATGGTGTGAGTCTTTGACTAGGCTGCCAACAGGAAGAGAAGGTAGATGGCACGAAAAGGAGGAGGGACATCCACTGAGAAAATAAAGGGAGCAGCACTCACAAATCCTCAGTATCACTTTGCACATATACTTTTATTTATGTGTTACTCACTACATGAATGAATCTATTGTATATTTTGATAAAGTACTTTGTATAAGTAAAGTGAATTTATATGTATATATGTCATTCATATACATAATAATTATATATCCATACATACTGCTTACCTATATATGAAATCATTTGAGTCGATGCCAGGAAGCCCAAAGTTACACCTCCTTTGGAGGTAGTTGCACTATGAACTAAGGCCTAGAAGACTGAAAGCCAAGGGGGCTAACCAGGGAGAGGAGAGGAATACTTTGACTGGAAAAAAATGTCTAAATAAAAAAATACAAACAATTTAAAAGTGCTTACTCCTAGACAAAAGTTTGGTAGCTTGGCTCTCATCTACACAGAGCATCTTGGCCCAGAGCAACTTGGAGACCGTATCAGCATGTCCACGAAATGTAGTTTGGTCTCTGGAAAGGTTACGTTCCACTCTTAGGACATGATGTCTTTATTTCCTCACTTTTAATATGTTATTGCACAAACTTTGCTTTTCTTTCTTGATTCTCCCTGGGGGGCTGGCTGGCCAGGCAGTTACCTAGGGTTGTGCTTTTAAGAGCCCCAGGCTTTCGACATAAAGGGTGGAACTACAGCCCCCAGAAGTCGAAAGGAAGCAGTAAATGGACTAGAACTTTTAGAACTTTACCGGCCTGTCTCCCCCGCCCCAGTTATTCTCCCTGAGGGTGAGCTGGCCTGGAGGAGTCCACTCACGCGGCCACACACTAATACAAAAAAAGGAAATTCAACGCCGGGGAAGGTAATATCTTCAAGAAAAGCTACAGTACTCTAGAGGAATCTATCCTGATTACCGCAGCACCTTGGCCGGGGACAATGCAGATCCCAGTTCGAAGAACAGATGAAGAAATCAACCCAAAGACTAAAATAAGAACCCAGCCACGCACAATTCTCTCTCTGACAAAGAATTCAGAGGAAAAGAAATGGTTAGAGATGTTTAATGAGCTCAAGGAAAAAAATGGAACAGATAGCCAGCCAAATGCAGAGAACATAAACAAAGCAGCTGAAAGAGCAGTCAATAAATTATGGGAGGAAATAGAGAGCAGAAATGAGAACCATGAAAATAGAAATATCATTACTTAAAAACTCTATAGATGAAGTAGAAAAACAACACAATGAGAGACCCTCAGCAGTAGGATGACGACAGTAAAGAAGAGATAATCAAATGAGACAGAAAATGAGCTAACCCCAGAAAGCACTCAGAGGAGGAAATAAGAGGTGGAAAAAAGACCAGAAAATGGTCAGCAGCACGGCGGAAACAGAAAATAATGGGATGAATATGGAGAATATCGGGTGGAAAAACATAAGAATAATAGGAGTCCCACGGAAGGACAGGAAAGCAACCACAAGGAAGTTAAAACAGTTAAAAACACCCTTGCTGAAAAGTTCCCTGAGTTCAGGGCCAAGGCATCCAGATCCAAGAAGCCCGACACGTACCACTTAAGGAAGAGACACCCAAAAGAAAAACTCCAAGACACATCCTAGTCAAAATAATGGATGTAATAGCCAAGGACCTAATTCTCCAGGCACGCGAAGATCAAAGAGAAATTGTATACAAAGGAGCATCCACTCCACTTTCAACGGACTTCTCAGAAGGGACCCTCAAGCCCCAAAAGGCGGTGGGTGGGATATAGTAAAAAAAAATAAATGTATATAGATACCTCAACAAGAATTCTTTATCCGGCTAAACTTTGCTCAGATTGAAGGACAAGTATACAGCTTCTTGGATAAACAACAGCTTAGGAATTTTGTAAACTCAAAACCAATTAAGAGGACTGAAAGAGCTACTCTAAGACGAGGTAAACCAAAAAACAACAAAAACCTACACCGAAAGATAGCACAGCCCTTGGCAATAATCTCTCTCAATGTTATTGGTCTAAATGCACGAGTTAAGAGGCACGAGTGTGGCAAAGCGGATCAAAAAAATTGAATCCCACTTTGCCGCCTTCAAGAAACGCACCTGAACAATCAAAAGCAAAGACAGGCTCAAAATAAAAGGCTGGAAAACAATCCTTCACACTCAAATAACCCCTCCAAAAGGCCGAGGTGGCCATACCTTTGATATCCGACAACATAGACATCAGGCTGAAGAAGGTGAGAAGGGACAGGGGAGAGGTCACTTCTTATTTCCAATAATTGCAAGGGATACATAGGAGAGGAAATTATGCTACTAAACATATCGTAGCTTGAGGGGCCCAGGAAAATACCAAAAACCACTACTGGGCTTCAAAGAAGACATTGAGAGCAGCTTACAATTGTGGTTGGAGACTACAACACTGCTCTATCAACTCTAGATAGATCACCAAGATTGAAACATACCAAGGAAATACTGGCCCTAAAGAGAGTGGAAGAAGGGGGCTGATAGCACCACATCCCCAAAAGGCTGAAGATCTTTCTTCTCCATTACACATGGAGTTATACTCAAAATGTGATCACATGCTGAGGACATAAATCATACCTTCATAAAATCAATAAGATAGAAGTATACCAACTATTTTTTTTTCTAGACCCGCATGATGCTGAAAATGAGGTAATTGTACACAAAAAGCGGAGACTAATACCAAGTACCTGTAAAACTAAACATCCCACTGCTGAACAACCAGCAAGTCAGAAGAAATCAAATCCAAAGATTTCGCAAACAAATGAGACGGCCCAGAACCACCAATTACAAGAACTTGTGGGATACAGTAAAAGCAGTTGAGAGCAAGTTCATAGCTCTTCAAGAATTCATTGTGGAAAGAAGCAAAAGGCCATCACAAAGCAGGCGCTTCACAACTTAAGATCTTTAGAAATTCAGATCAGCAAAGGAGGGGCCCAACCCAAGCAGAAAGAAAGAAATAATAAAGCTTAGAGCAGAAATATTGAGATGGGATAATAAAAAACAATCCAGAAGATCAGCAAAACCAAAAGCTGGTTCTTTAAGAAAACTAAAATTCCTTTCTTAGAATTGTCACTTGTCCCTTGTCTTCCCGTTGATCATCGATTTACTGGGCAGCCACCAGTAACATCTCCATATGTCCTGTCACATACTTTGAAAATTGTAGCCCAAAGGCATCACAAGCTCCAGGAACATAAAGGCACCAAACCGATCCATCAGGTCATGGGAGCGAGGTCTGCGAATTGTTTCTAGTATTTGGCATATCAAATGGGTAGCTTGTACAGGCAGTAAATCTGAGACACCTGAGCTGGAGGTCCCGGGCCAACTTTCTTTCCCCGAAGAGAACATAAGCTCATTAAACTTTACCCAGAATCATAGCCCAGGGACCAGATACTACACACAGATTACTTGTTCTCTCTCTCATTTTCCAGCTGACTTGCAACACAATAAAAAGGTACGACTGTGGAGGACAGATTTCTAACCTATCAAAGGTAAGAAAGGCAGATCTCTGCACTCCTAGGGACTGGAATAAATAAAGGGAGCTGTTTGGCTGTAGGCACATTTCAAAGCAAAGCGTCAAGAATGAATGATTTAAAGAGTGGGGGGCTCATTTCTTTTTTAATTTTCTTGGAAAATAATTTTTACGAAGAAGATTTATGGCATCAAAGTATATTTTTCCATATTATTAGACCGTCACTCACCTCCGTTTGCAGTCTTTGGGCTTCCATAATCTCACTCACAAGACAGACCTTTTTTTCACTGGATCATAATTTGACATAAGTGGGAAACCTTGTGCTTTGCTCGGAGCCCCACGGGTAACCAGGCCAAGATGGTGACATGAGACTGTAAAAATGGGAAGCCGCTAGATGTCTCTGTTCCCTTTAAAGTCAGGAAACTAACATTTGTGTAGCAACCGCATCCCATGGGTTCACACCACGCATCTTTGTCCCTACGACCAGATGCGTGAATCCTTCCTGGGAGATTCTTGAATTCTATTTACACACTGGAGGTGGCAATCACTAACTATCCTGTAACCTCTTGGTCCAGAGTTCTGCCAGTAAGCTGTGTGTAACATTTACCTGCATGATAACAGAAATCCTCTGCCTGTCTGTGGTTTCCATTAATTTGAATTCATGGGACAGCTTTCCTTAGCTTACAAGAAACTCCACAAGCACCACTTTACCATGGGGATGATGGGGCCCTCCTACTTGAAAGTGGCTCTTTTGTTTGCCTATTCCATTGTATCAACTTCATGGGGCTCCATGTGAAACTTTTCTCACACTTCCTCCCCAATAAAATGTGAAATTCTCCTTTACAAATGGAGCCGTGTAGGAGACGGATGATCTCTGTGGGTGGGGAGTTTGCCTGCCTTACCCGGGGCCGGCCCATCGAGCCGGGTTAAGTCCCAGGCATCCATATGGTCCCTGAGCCTACCGCCAGGCTCAATTTCTGAGTGCAATTGAGAGGAGAAACCCTGGGCATCGCCCGGGTGTGACCCAAAAAGAAGCAAAAAACAAAAACAACAAAACCGATGTGAGTATTGTAAAAACTACACACTTTGTGCCGAGGCCGGTAACCCAAGGCCATTTCGCTGAGGACTGTCTCCTCAACACTAACACAGAATCCCACTCACCTGGAGTCACAGCGGTCCCACTAGTGGAACTGGCACAAGATTTTCATCTTGGAGGAATCCACACACATTCAGTTAAAAGTCAGGAGAGCACGCCCCAGGATCAAATTTGAGTTCCTGTGGCTGTGAAGATAATAAACTGCCAAAATGTTAAGACGAAACTTTACTGCACACCAGAAGAAGATCCCTTAATACAGTCTTTTTGAAAGGGAAGACCAGGTTTGCACATCAAGACTGCAAGTACTCACAGGACCCTGGAACTGCAGACTTTCTGTACAGAAAATCTGTAGGCTCTAGAAGAAAGGCATGAAGCCCTAAAGTAGGCTAAGCTACTGCACATGGGAGTTCAGCTACTCTAACTAATGCTCACTAGTGTATTTGACCCCACTGCTGGTCTGTCACTAAAAGCTGTCAGCAAACAATTGCTGCTCACACCTGCTGGGCTGCTGCTATAGGTCATCATCACTGTTGGACTGTAGGCACACACAGACTAAATTCAGAATGAACAGCTGCCAAGTGGGAGTGTCTGGCGAAGTCATCTAACTCCATCCAGCATGCACCTGAATGATCAAAGGAGATTCTGGAATGTCTGCTTGAGTGGGAGTTTTGTCTCCGCACCTGTGGGGACAGTATTATGAAGATATGAACTTTTAGAGAACTTTCAAGAACTTCTCAGGTCATCTGTCCCCACTGCATTTATTTGGACGGGAGTTTGAACAAGTTAATTACACAAAGTCCTATCCAGGAGAATCCCAACTTCTCCTTTAGTAAACCTTCCTGCACATCCAGCAGGGAGTAGAAGATGAGCAGAACTTTAATCCTCTCCCAGAAATTCAGACAGCGGCAGCATCTCTCTAGAAGTTCCTGGAAGCCAAGCATGAGTGGCCAATCATCTAAGACTATCAAGTAACTCCCTGCTCCTTCTGCCCACTAATCTAGCAGCCTTTACCATTCCCTTGGGATCACAAACAAATAATATGTGAGACAGACCCATGCCAGAACTTAGTTAAACTGAACCTGACCCAGCTACAGTGAAGCACAAGAGGTGGTGGAACTGGCCTTATCCACAAGCTCGCTGGGCTTTAAAAACACAGAAAGGGGGTTTTCAGTCAGGAGCTTTCAGCTCGTGGCAAGGAGAGTAACTTTATTCCAGGGACTGAGTTAAGCTCCAGCAGCTCCCAAGTGGTAATGGGCTGTCACGTGCCTGCTCATATATCTGGGGGCGGGTGGCTCCTGCTGCTTCCTTGAAGGGGGTGTGGAGTAGTGTGACCAAAAGCAAATCATTGCCACTCTGAGACAACAGTCTGATGGAAGTAACTTTTTAGGAGGTTTTGAGAAGAAGAAATACTGCATCAATAGAACTACAACCTGTCTGCGAATCCCGCCAGATGTAAGCGGCTAGGCCTGGGAGGAAATGGATTTGATGAGAGAGAATCTTTAATGTCATTCAAAGAAAGGGACTCTGGAGGGACTTCCTTTAGGGCTTCCCAGTGCATCATGTAGCTCCACAGGCTAGAATTTGAGCGTCACACACCCTTCAGGAAGGGAAGTTTGTCCTTTCTTCTCACTCCGAGAGTCTTATGACTTTGAAATTAGCTGTCTTTCAGCCAAATTGTCTGATATTTCTGAGACCAGAACTTCCAACCCAGGTTCTCTTTAATGAAGAGGTTCGGTTGAAAGCTTCTTACATACCCCTACATTTTTTTAAAACCCTCGACCCTGATCCCTTTGGCGCCATGCCTAAGATACCCCAAGACAGCATGAAAGACTCAATTGAGGAAACTCTAGTTCCAAGTTATTTGCTCCACTTTCCCGCCAATGTTGACTCTTGCATTATCTGAGACTATAAAGTGATAGTGAGGGACTTTCCTAGCGAGATGCATTCATTGATCACCAACCTTGAGACCAGTAAACGAAATACTTATGGGTTCAAAATGGCAATGAGTTATTATTGTATTATTATTATTGTACATGCATACAATATTCCATCTCTGAGGTCAAAGTATTTTCTAAAAAGACCAAGTTAATTTCAGAAATAGGTAGGAATTTAAAACTAATATACCCTATCTAGAAAAAAAATACAAAGAATAAAATAGAGCATTATCAAATAAAGCAACTCAAGAGAGGCCACTCTTCCTGCTTGAGACAAAATATAACATTTCATTCACTCCAGACTTTCCTACCCATCTCCTGGTTCAGCTTGTAAAGCTGCCAGTGCTTCCCTATTGCAATTCCATTTCTGGCTGTTGTAGTAGGAAGAGTGTGATTATGAATTTTGACAGCACACACTTCTATTTAAAATGATTCTTAGCCTATCCCACTTTTAGCGTCTTTTTAAGACCTCTCTGGTGAATGAGAGGTCTCTCCCTCTGCATTAGTCAGCGGGTTCCTTTGTGGATGTTCCCACACGATAGCATCTAATGGGCTGCATTGTCTTGTCCCAGATTCATGTAGGTTGCCAAAATTCAATGGTACGGAAAACTGAACCCGCAGAAATTGCCTTACCCTTAGAACCTTTTTGAATATAAAAGTTTAATAGTCATACTGCGATGCTGAAGAGTAAGAAGGATTTGTGTTTGACCCAGATAACTATCGCACTTGAGCCAAAACACTAGCCAGGCCGGCATCAAAGGGCTACAAGGGATGATCTTGTAAGTCTGATAATCACTCCCATGTCTTTTTCAAACTAATACTCTCTTATTTCTGAGAAGGAAGTGTGGCTGAAAATGAATGGAACATAGATGCAAAAGTGATGGTGTTAGCAAAAGGTAAGGGACACACTCAGAATTGTTTTAGCATCACATTTCAAAGATCAAGAGAAAAGCTCGGATACTCCTGCCCAGATAAAAGGCCTCACGTGATCCTGTATAATAGGTGGCATGTGGCTTTGCTTTGATCTCAACCTCCTTATTCCACTTGATCTGAGGACCATCACTCTAGCTTCCTTTGTATTCAAAGCTTTTCCATACCATACAGCATTGATCACGACTTGTCGCCACAACAAATCATTCAGACATCCCAGCGTGGCGGGCATGAGATTAACACGAGAAAAAATACCAGTAATAAGAGTAGTTTAGAAGGAGAACAGAGCTTTGTCAGGACCAGTATTGAGCTGGGAGTCAACCTCTTTACTGAAGAGATGAATGAGAACTTTATCTTACCAGAGGAATAACAGATATTTTAAGTGCTGCTTATGCAGAGATTATTAATGTGTCATTATTGCAAGAAAGAAAAATGTTGCTTTTCTGTATAACTGAAACAAATTAAGAAAAAAAAAAACACCAAACTGATGACAAAAATGAAAGAAATCAAAATTTATTAAAGGAAAGCTTTAAAAACAACCCAACTATTTCAAATTGGCTAATATAACTATGATTCAAAACGGATGTTGAGCAATTATAATTATAATGTAACAAAGCTTAAAAAGAAAAATTTTTCACTGCACATTTTATTACCCAAAGCATTTAGAATAGTTGTAATTTAATCCCAAAGGGTTAGAATTCTTGAACCAAGAATCAAGTAAGAGATAACATTTAGCCCTTTGCCAAATAATACCCAGAAAGTACTGACCATGAAGATAAGATGATGAAATTTTTGAAATCCTGAACAAAACTTGCTCTGGAGAAATGTAAAATGATAAGAGGTCTATACAAAAACATTTGTAACATATCAAACAGAAGCCATATTCTTAACATCCAAAAGTTTTTCATTGCATTTACAAGTAATAAGAAAATGTTAAAAATATTGTAGGAAAACAAGCAATGGAGTTATAAAAATCATTTTTGCTGAGGAAGTAAAATGTCCTAAATAGACATGGCAGCAGTTGATCATACTCTCATAAATATTAAAATTATGTAATGAAACGTTCACCACCTATCCCAGGAAGACACACAATTAGGGAGATAATAAGCAATGCTGTGAAGGCAAATCATTATCATACTGTGGATTGGTGCATGAATCATATGAATTCTCTAAAGTAGCACTCAAAAGAAAAAAATCATCCTGCTTAACTCTTTCAATA
The DNA here is from genome assembly GCA_021461705.1 of Cryptotis parvus. Lineage (NCBI taxonomy): Eukaryota > Metazoa > Chordata > Mammalia > Eulipotyphla > Soricidae > Cryptotis > Cryptotis parvus. Next base: position 11,497 of record JAJIBD010030966.1, read on the forward strand.
AATTAAATGCGGAAACCACGCCACTCTCCCCACTCTACTTGCCAACCATGAGGCATGTCATGGATGGGGAAGCGGGTTCTGATCCTCACCTGCCACCCCAATAGGAGTCTCAGAACTGAGATACTGATGTACCAGGTAACATCACATTTCTTGAGTGTGAAATAATAGGGGCATACATGAACACAGGGTGTGAGGCAATGTGTGCTCATGAGAATGTATTGATAATTTCCTATACAGTGGGCTCAAATGGTACAATGGAGATTTAATAACCTCCATTGGCTTTCATCCTAAGGCACGTCATCCGGTATATTTAGAAAGTGGCTCAACAAGCAATATATAGAATAAATTATTCAGTGTATGGCCAGCAGGACAAGGGTTCCAAACAGAGGTTGAGGAAAATGTGAAATAAATGTTGTCTGTAGATGCAGTGGTGAATTGGTCTGAGGTTTCACTAGTACAAAACCCACTACATTCAAAGAAACTCAGAAAGTGAATGCAATTTGCTGCAATTTACATCCAGATAACATGAAAGAGGCTCACAAAAGCGGCTGGGAGGCTGGAACTCGGCTCACCGGCACCAGCTAGACAAGGGGCCCCCGGCAGGAGGTGGTGGTTTTGGGAATTGGAACCGCGCGTCACCTACGAGGTCCAGGCTTGGTCGGATGAGACACCGCCCATATACACTAGCCACCATTTTTAGCAGTAGGACGCTGAAACTGCCTCACGACCAGATTAACAGAGCAAAACCAGTTAGAGCCCAGGTGGCGGCTTCAAGCCAGGAATGTCACTAGGGGTAATCCCATGGAGTCAAGGGTTAGAACCATTTCCATTTTGTCAAGCATGGTGGCCGCCCGAGGCTTTGCCGGGCGCCATCGGCCATAGCAGAAGAGGCTCACAAGAGGCTGGGGATGCTGGAACTTCGGCTCACCCTGGCCCAGCTGAATATGGGACCCCCAAGAGGGCAGACGGGTTTTGGGAGTGCACCTCTGGGGTCCCAAGCTAGCCGGATGAGACTCCCATCACACTAGCCACCATTTCGCTGTCCGACGCTGGGAAACTGCCTTAAGACTAGATTAACAGAGTAAAACCAGTTTGAGCCCAGGTTTGCCGGTGCTTCAGCTCTTGTAGGTTCATCAATAGTGGAAATGCAATGTCTTTTTTAATGCATTCCATTGCACATAGAGGAAATTGGTAGGAGGGAGAGGAGATACAAAGAGGAGAAATGACATACAGAACCCCCTAAGTAGTTGAGGTATGGGGAATCTGGGGGAGGGATTGCTGGGGACATTGGGCAGGGGAGATGGGCTTGGGTGGAGGGATGGGTGTTGGAACACTAGAACCAAAACTCTACATGAGATAATCTTTCAATTGTATGTCTAAAATGGTGTAATAATATTTGGGGAAAATAATAAAAAAAAATTAAATCAGGAAAAAAATAAAAGCCCCCAAACAAAAAAAGAAAGTGAATGCAAGAACAGAAATTGGCCAGACTAAGCATATAAAACTGAGGGGGAAAAGCCAAGAGCTTTTTATCAATACCATTTTTTATATGGGTTGTAATGCTAAGAGAGAGTGGACATGGGGAGGGGGCATCCGTGGAAATGAGGGTCTTTGGTGAGGGGTCCTACTTGTGGTGGACAAATAGTGTCAACCGATAAATCTTTCTAACATGTATTGTGAAAAACTTTGTATTTTGTAAATCATGGTGTTTAACCAAAGTTTTAAAAGAAAATTAATTAATTAATTATTAATTAATTATGGAGCCAAAACTCCCAATGCATTCCATAAATCATATGGGCTTTGGCTCCCCAGCGAGAGAAGGTCAGCACACATTATAAAGAAACTGACTCTTATTCTGATAGCTAAAGATGGCACATGTGCTATCAACAAAACCTCAGCAAAAATCCAGAGGAATATTCATCGCTGATCAAAGTGAGATTCATCCAGACAAACAATGATGATTCAACTTATACATGACAATTTGTTTAAAATAACCACTCTACAGAAAACTTAAAAAGTCACAGGGCCATATCAATATATTTGCGAATATTTTTGGGATGCAGTTAAGATTCAACATCCCAGCTAACAATAAAAGCCCAATAAATTGGGACTGTAAGGAACATACCAAAGCACAATAAAGTTTTTCCCCATTAATTTTTATTAATACCACTGAGATATACGGTACCAAGGATGTTCATAATTGTGGTCTACCCATCATAGTGTTGGGCACCCATCCCTCCACCAGACTGCCCCATTCCCACTCATCAAGATCCAAATCATTCCCGCCCCCAACTCCAGCCTGCCCCTAGCAGGCACAATTTTTATCTCTCTGTCTCTGGCCCTGTATTTCTCGGCTCTTTTCTTATATTTTGTGGCTTGCCCTACAGATATTAACAGTTTATGATGTCTCTAATGTGCATATTCAATAGTGACTTCTAATGTGACATTATAATTCCCCATTCCCCCATAACCTTCCAGTTTTTGGAACTAGAATATTCATTACAGTGTATAAATGTGAAAGATCCTGGGAAGGACCTGAAGTACCTAACTTCAATTCATTGTCAAGATTTGTTGCATGGTGTGGAGTGGCCGCCACCGCCTACTACAACTAGTGGAGTCTGAAGTGCTCTCTCTTACAGGCTTTTGGCTTTGTGGTGGCTGGGAGCTTGCAGTCACGCCAACATGGAGGTAGAGAGGAATGGGTAGAGGAGCCCAAATTCCCACTCTCAAGTCTGGCCAATGTGCCCCCTGCATGTGTGAGTGAACTCTAGAGCTATGTTGGACATGGCCAGGGGCTGGACTAGCCATTTACCGCCCCTGAGCTCCATAGGCCGCTCTACATGGGGCCGGAAGGCGCAGCTGTGGGTCTGGAGTATCTCAATAAAGTTTATATATGAAAATTGTACAGTTATTGTCATATTTAACAGAGAAAAAATGAAAGCTTTACCCCTAAGGTCCTTACAAGACAACAAAATCTTGCTCTCACCACTGCTTTTTGTTATAGTTTTTGGAAGACCTAGCCAGAGCATTAGCTAAGAAAGAAATAAAAGGATTTCGAATTTTTAAGTATCAGTGTCAGTGTAAGACATAAAAGTGTACATAGAAAATCATTATAAATCATTCTAGGAATTCAGGACAATGGCAGGATACGCAAATTCTCATACACAAATGTGTTGTTCTTACAATCAATGAGTTGATGCAAAAAAGCTCATTTGGCCATTGGCCTGTTTAGCGAAAACTTTGGCCTATTTCCCTCCTTTTAAAAAAAAACATTATTAGCTCTGGAGCAATAGCACAGCAGGTAGGGCATTTGCGGCCTACCTGGGTTCAATCCCCAGCATCCCTTATGGTCCCCTGAGCACTCAACCAGGAGTAATTCCTGAGCGAAGATCCAGGAATATACCCTGTGTGTCGCCAGGTGTGACAAAAAAATTAGATAGATAGATAGATAGATAGATAGATAGATAGATAGATAGATAGATAGATAGATAGATAGATAGATAGATAGATAGATAGATAGATAGATAGATAGATGGATGGATGGATGGATGGATGGATGGATGGATGGATGGATGGATGGATGGATGGATGGATGGATGGATGGATGGATGGATGGATGGATGGATGGATGGATGGATGGATGGATGGATGGATGGATGGATGGATGGATGGATGGATGGATGGATGGATGGATGGATGGATGGATGGATGGATGGATGGATGGATGGATGGATGGATGGATGTGGATGGATGGATGGATGGATGGATGGATGGATGGATGAGATAGATAGATAGATAGATAGATAGATAGATAGATAGATAGATAGATAGATAGATAGATAGACTAGATAGATAGATAGATAGATAGATAGATAGATAGATAGATAGATAGATAAATGATAGATAGATAGATAGATAGATAGATAGATAGATAGATAGATCATTGAATTCCGGTAGATCTTAGATTACTCTCATTACTCCAGCAGGCACCAGTAACATCTCAATACATCCTGCATGCGAGATAGCCCAGGGCATCTGCCCACCCAGGGAACATAAAGAGCCTCAAACTATCCCAAACTATCCCATCAAATCATGGGAATGAGGTCTATAATTGTTACTGGTATTTGGCATGTCAAATCCGATGGATCGGTAGCTTGGCAGGCTCTGCTGAGCAGGTGGGATAATCTTGCTAGTCACCTCAAAACTCTGAAAGCATTTATTGATGAACCACGGGCCACTTGCAGACACACGAGCCGGGCTGTGGTCAGTTCTTCTGCTGGGTGGAGCTCTGAGGAGGGGAGTCCGGATGTGGAAAATGGCAGCCCTCATGTTGTGCAGGGGTTCCTCTGGCTTCTTTGTGAGGCTCTGCTGGGGTGGCAGGCCAGGGCTAGAACCCGCCATCCCTCCCGGACATCTCGTGATCAGCTGGGCACAGGGAAAGCAAGTAGCAGCTCACCCCCCATGTGTGAGTCTCTGGGATAGGCATACCTGGGTCAGGCTTAGAAGAAACAGCTGCAGGGTGGATCGGTGACAATGCCCGGCTGTGATCAGTTCTTCTGCTGGGTGGAGCTCAGCATGGTTAATATATATATATATATATATATATATATATATATATATATATATATATATATATTTACCCACAGCTCTGTTGGCGCAGAACGCCCACGCGACAGTCTTAGATAGTACTTAGACTAAGACTAGTAGATAGTCTTATCTACTAAGACTATCTAAGACTAGATAGACCTGATCTAACACTAGATAGATCCTGTGAAGGACCTGATCTAACAACTAAGGATCAGGTCCTTGCAGGATCTTTCACATTTATGCACTCTCTATACAGACTTCGCAGGATCTTTTCACATTTATGCACTCTAGGCAGACTGGCCGCCATCCGTAATCCCAGTAAGCCTAGCAAGAAGCCAGAGGAACCCCACACCATGAGTTAGTCATTTCAACATCCAGGACTCCACAGCTCCCCAGAGCTCCACCCAAGGAAAACCTGATCTTTCTCCGTTGAGTCTCATCAGTAAATGCTCGAGATGAGAGCCTTCTACTGAGAGTATACCACCTATACGGTATACACCTACCAAACAGGAATGGTTTCAGGCTCTTCTTTGTTCCTGGAGCAAACAGATGCCCTTGGGCTACACTTGCTGCAAGAGGATGTATGGAGATGTTACTGGTGCCCACTCAAGCAAATCGGTGGGCATCGGAAGACAAGTGATACAAGTGATATATATGAGCTTATATATATATGATATATATGATATATACTTGAGCGGGCACCAGTAACATCTCCATACATCCTGTATATATCCATACAAGTGATATATATCACTTGTATCATCACTTGTCTTCCCATTGTTCTTCCCACTTGTGTATATATATACAAGTATCTTCACTTGTCTATATATATATATATATATATATATATATATACACACACACATATCTTCACTTGTCTTCCAATGTTCATCGATTTGCTCGAGCGGGTACCAGTAACATCTCCATACATCCTGTCACAAGCTAGTGTAGTCAAAAGCATCTGCTTCACTCCAGGAGCATGAAGAACTTCCAAACCATCCGTACAGCTCATGAGAATGAGTTCTATAATTGTTACTGGTTTTTGTCATATCAAATACTATATGGGTAGCTTGCCAGCCTAATTCCTTGTTCCCCTTGAAATCTAGATACCTTAAGTGTAAAAAGAGAGAACAAAAATACAGCAACCTGGGTTCAGGAATTATAGTACAGTGAGTAAAGGTGTTTGCTTTACACTGATTCTAGGAAGGAAGGAAGGAAGGAAGGAAGGAAGGAAGGAAGGAAGGAAGGAAGGAAGGAAGGAAGGAAGGAAGGAAGGAAGAAGGAAGGAAGGAAGGAAGGAAGGAAGGAAGGAAGGAAGGAAGGAAGGGAAGGAAGGAAGGAAGGAAGGAAGGAAGGAAGGAAGGGAAGGAAGGAAGGAAGGAAGGGAGAGGAGGAAGGAAGAAGGAAAGGAAAGGAAGGAAGGAAGGAAGGAAAGGAAGGAAGGAAGGAAGGAAGGAGGGAAGGGAAGGAAAGGAAGGAAGGGAAGGAGGAAGGAGGAAGGAAGGAAAGGAAGAAAGGAAGGAAGGAAGGAGGGAGGGAGGGAGGGGAGGGAGGGAGGGAGGAGGGAGGGAAGGAAGGAAGGAAGGAAGGAAGGAAGGGAAGGAAGGAAGGAAGGGAAGGAAGGAAGGAAGGAAGGAAGGAAGGAAGAAGGAAGGAAGGAAGGAAGGAAGGAAGGAAGATCCTTGTGTTGTACTGAGGTTACTCTACACCCTTGGATTATTCTAGAGTTTTCTGGGTTACAGTATTGGCCATTTCAGGAAAAGTTAGAAAACAAAGGAAATTAAGAAAATAATCCCTTTACTCTCAGTATTTTGCCATCAAAACACTGAGAGTAAATTTAACAGAAGAGGTGAATGACATATGCTTAAAACTTGAAGACATTACTAAAAGTAACAGAAGTCAAAAAAAGAAATGGAAATACATACTTCCATTACACAGATTAGAAAAATAAGTGCTATTAAAATGGAGATCTTATATGGAAATGTTGGATCTCATGAACACGCAACACCTTCCTAAAGCAACAAAAAGCTTAATAAATTCTTAGACAAGGACTTACTAAGCCTGAAATCAGATATAATAATGTTCATATAAATTTATTTTCTAGATCTATTAATATTGCAACTTTGTTATCTAATCTATATTAATCCTAGAATTGTATCAACAGTTGTTGCTTTTTAAAAAAATTTTTATTATACCACCGTGAGACATACAATTACAGAGGTGTTCATATTGGTTCTTGGTAATACAGTATTCCAGCACCCATCCCCTCCACCAGTGCTCCATTTCCACCACCAATGCACTCCCCCCTCCTGCCCCCCCCAGGCTGCCTCAATAGCAGGTACCCCTGTTTCCTCTCACTCTCCAGCAGTTGCTGCTTTTAACATTAAATAAAAATAAAAATATTAATAACAAAAAATAAAATAGAGATCTTACCTAAGGCAACCTACAGATTCAACACAATCCCTATCAAAATACCAAAGATATTTTCAAGGAAATAAATATAACATTTCTAATATTGTGTGGAAGCACAAAAAAAAGTTGAAATAGTAAAAAAGCAATTCTGAAACGAAAGAACAGAGAGCATAACTTTTTTACCTGAAACCACTGAGGTGCTTATCAGCAGTAAGCCAGCCCGTCACATTTCAGCATGCAAATAAACATAAGTCAGGAGAAAGTCATTCAGATATCCTGGTCAATTACCCTGAATCACAACAATGAAACAAATGATAACCAACTGGGAGATTAAAGAAGTCAATGGAAATTAGTGCAAAAACCATCAAAGCCCAACTTGGCTGCTTCTCCAGCCCATCAAAGCTGCTTCTCCAGGAACAGTCTAACTCAGAAGCAACTACCACAAGGTGGTGCCAAATTGCAGTGAGAAAGCAGGTGAAGTAACTACCCAACTTGTTCATAAGCTGCTGTCTGTTTATTGGGTTCATACTCACGCTGTGGTAGAGTGGACTGTGTGTCTTTCCATTTATTTCCTATTTTCTGACTTTCCTTTTTATTTCTTTTTCTTTTGTAAGGGCTGGGTACCATCTGTGGTGCCAGGATTCCAACCAGAGTCAACCTCCAGTAAGGTAAAAGCACCTTGACCCTCATTCCACCTCTCAAGCACTAAATCTGTATTTTATACAAATGAAGATCTAATTCATTGCCTAAGTAATTATTGTCCTATGCTTATACCCATTTATTCTTGTACTATTCTTTTAGCAGGTAGTCCTGCCCCTCAAGGTGTTGCAGGTATGGCTGTAGTGCCTAGCTGTGTCAGCAGGTGGCAGACAGGAGACAGGCTTGTCTATATCCAGAGCTCTGCCCCTGGGTCCTAGATGGTTGAAGTTCTGACATAGAAAAAGACTAGGTCCCCTGGGAAGAACCCAGAGCCATCGCAGAGCCTGGCAAGCTACCCATGGTGTATTTGAAATGCCAAAAACAGTAACAATAATGGACCTCATTTCCAATGAATGGAGACATTACTGGCGCCTGCTTGAGCAAATTGATGACAACGGGAAGACAAGTGATACAATTGGGTACAGGTAATGGGAAGAAAGAGTCATAAGGCAAGGGCTGCGTTTAAGTCATGGTTTTTATCGTGAACTCTCAACCACAGCAACGTGGACATTTGGAACTGGATAAATCATTGCTGATAAATTGCAAAGCATTTATCAGCACTCTGCCTTCTGCATTAACTCTATTACTGCCTCGTGAGGGGTTCTAATATCCAAAAATATCTCTAGGTCTTGCCAAGTGTCCCCTTGGGGGATTTAAGCACCCTAGCTCAGGAGCAGTGGCTTGAGGGTGTGAGGGCAATGCAAACACAGAAAGGGACCCAAAAAATCTGGCCCAAAGAAGCAGAGGAAGGATTCAGAGAAAGCAAGGATCCTAAAAGCAAGGAGAACAGTCCCAAGGAAACGTGATGATCGGTTGTGTCAACAGGTAAGGGCAGAAGCTGGGGTGCCTGAACTTCTCCCCAATTTCTATATCCCGTTTTTATCATTTATGGTCCTAGTTTACATCTTTTGCTTCTATAGAAATGATGTCACTCTTCATCCTCAGAAGTGTTCAGACCTGAATAAATACTGTGTCACAAAATTAACAGGTCAAGGAAAAGGAGAGCAGCCAACGTGTAGAGACAAGGAGGTCAGAGCTGCCCTGACAGGGAGCAAAAAGACAAAAAGCAGCAGCAGAATGGGTTTGCTGAAAGAGCAGGAAAGACCAAGGAAGTGAGAAAAAGACAAAAGAGGGCATCTGTCACTCTTTCTAGAGTTTTTCCATAAACTGCTATAATTCGGGTGCAAGCAGCAAGCCAGGACAAAGGGAGTTGTAGGAGTTTGAGAGGAAAGGGATGGGGATGGGGAGGGTGGCATCTTTGTTGGTTGATTGTTCCCAAGTTCTTCAATATTTCAATAATGAGTGAGGCTCAGACTCAAAGTTAGAAAGAGATAGATTATTGAAAAGCAGAAGAAAAAGAAACTACTGGGGAGGAATTTGGCATAGAAATAAGTTAAGTTTGGCTCCTTGTTCTTATAGGAAAATTCAGTCTTTATCAAAAGACTTACCAAAAGTGCTTCTACCAAAAGACTACCAGGAAGGAGATTTCCCTTCCCCCCTAGCTCTGCCTTGTTAATTAAGGCTCCTTTGTGTTGTTAATTTTTACATGCCTGGTGGAGGCTCTATATTTAAGACCTCTTAGGTTATATATTTCACCATTTGTCTTGGTTTACCTGTTACCCCCTCCCAAGGCTTGGGTTTTATAGTCTTGAGAAAACTGTGGACACCCATAGTCTTAAGGATTGCTTCTAGAAACATAAGAACTTTTATGATAAAGGTTGGTGGCAAGTAAAATGGACCCTGGACAGCAGGGGAAGGTAAAAATGAAACTTCTTTTTCAAGGAACCATCATCTGGGAGAGACAGGAAGATTTTTTAAAAAATTTTATTACACCATTTTTAGACATACAATTGCAATATGCTCATGCTCAAGTTTTGGTTCTACAGTGTTCTAACACCCCATCCCTCCACCCGAACCCATCTCCCTTCACCAATGTCCCCAACTCCCTCCCCCTCCACACCCCAACTACTTGGCGGGTTCTGTATATCTTTTCTCTCTTCTCTATCTCTCCCTCCGCCTACATTTCCTACACATCGTAGAAAGCAGTACATAAAAGGACATAACTGTTTCCACTAGTTTGATGGACCGCGTGGCCACCAGGCGACTGCGCCGACTTAGGGGCCTCATGGTCAGCATCTGGACAGCGAAAATGGTGACTAATGTAGTGGGTGAGTCTCATCCGGCTGCTTCTGGAACCCTACCGAGGTGATGGGCCAACACCCAAAGCCCATCTGTTCTCCTGGGGGCCTCATGGTCAGCTGATCTAGGGGATAGACGAGTTCCAGTTCCCTCAGCTGCATCTGAGGCTCTGCATGCTATGGCTGGTAGCCCCAGGGCAGCTCCTGGGAGGGGGCTACCGGGCTCGAGACAAAATGGAGAGGGGAAGGGGCGACCCCAGCTCCATCTGACGAATTCCCAGTGTTTCCCGCCTGGGGTCTGCCTACCTGGGCTCGAACTCATTTTGCTCTGTTAATCTGATCTTGAGGTCAGCGTCCCTCCCAAGTGGGCTCTAATGTGCTGCAGCATCCGGACAGTGAAAATGGCCGCTAATGTTGTGAGTGAGTCTCATCCGGCTTCTTCCAGGACCCCCCAGAGGTGATGGGCCAACACCCAAAACCCATCTGTCCTCCTGGGGCCCCCATGGTCAGCTGAGCCAGGGAGAGCTGAGTTCCAGCTCCCCAGCTGAGGCTCTGCATGCTATGGCTGGTCACCCCAGGGCAGCTCCTGGGTGGGGCACCAGGCTCAAACAAAATGGAGAGGAGAAAGGACTACCCCAGCTCCATCTGACGAATTCCCGGTGATTCCACCTCTGGGAGCTGCCCACCTGGGCTCAAACTCATCTTGCTCTGTTAATCTGGTCTTGAGGTCAGTGTCACTCCTGAGTGGACTCTGATATGCGGCAGTGTCCGGACAGTGAAAGTGGCGGCTTATGTGGTGGGTGAGTCTTATCCGGCTGCTTCCGGGACCCACCAGAGGTGATGGGCCCACCTCCCAAAACCCATCTGTCCAAGGAGGATTTTCTTAAAATTTTACTTTATTGAATCACCATGCAATACAGTTAGAAGGCTGTTTATAATCGGTGTCAGTCACTCAATGTTCCAACACCTGTCACATCAGTGTTACCCAGGATTGGCCAATATGAAAACACAAAGATGAAGGTCATCATGGTGGCTGGAGGTGGCCTTGGACCCCCTGGTCTCTAACAGTAGCCTGGCCTATAGGAGTCCATTCCAACCCCATCCAGGGTTGTGGGAGGATCCTGGTTCCCAGAGCTTTTGCTTGACTTTGAGAGCAAAACCAAGGCAGTGCTCACAGATCTAAACTTTCATTGTTTGCCATAGCAGGAATGTTTCCAGTTCTCCCTTGAGCGGACCTGTCTGTAGGGCCCCCTCCTGAGGTTTGCAGGGCACTAAGAACAAGAATTACTAATATTGGACCTGCTCTTCTTTAAACTGATCCTTTTGAACTTAGTTTCCCTAGAATAGGCCTCTGGGGTCTCCTAGCTTGTTGGGTGATGCCCTATTTAGCTTCTAGCTACATTTAGCTTATAGCTCCTCCCAGCTCTGCTAGGGAGGCTTTGAATGAGCTCTGGATTCTTGTAAACAGCCAGAAGGCTGCCTGAAGTGCTGCATTTTTTTATAGAGCTATTTACCTGGTTCATCTCTAGATAGCCCAGCCCACAATGGGCCAGGCTGGGAAGTTTAGACGGATTTCTATCTAATAAAAAAAGCTGCAAGAAGAAAGAAGCTCTCTTTTTGCCATTTTCGGCTTCGCTTGACGTTTTGCTTCTCCGTCCCTCTCCATTCTCTGTTGGACTTCAACATGTGGTGACAGCCATCTTGGTCTACACGTGGCTGGGGCCTAGCTGGGAACCCAGAATCCGGAAGTTTTCCCTACTCTTGGATTGTATATTGAAACCTGTGATAGTAAAGCCCTTTTAAAACTGCTTTGGATTCCTGAGTTTTCATCCACTCCCCGCCGGCCGAAGATAAAAGGGAACTTGCTTCCGGTAATGTTAGGGCCCCAGCGGCTTCCCGACACTAGCTGGTTCCTGAGATTTCCCATATGTATTAGGGACAGACCCTACTACAGAGAAGTAAACTTCCTTTCTGGATTTATGCAAATAAATTGTCTTAGCAGTAAAAAATATGGAAGTGTCAAGAAGATCTCACTTTATTCACATCCAAGCCCCATCCACTCACCCATTTGCTGTGGCTCATTGGTCCAAAAGAAGTATTGTTAAAATCTATAAAGGTAGAAAATATAAGTGTAAACAATAACATTATGGATTTATTTGGGTCTTTTTTGTCTACTTCATTTCTACAGTTGCCCAAAATTTAGCCTCAGCTTTAATAAATGATCTACTTTGTACATCTGGCACCCACGATATTCAAGAAATTTAATCACATCCTAAAAAGATCATAGAAATGATATTAGGAAACCTCAGGGTCTCTTGCCTATAAGCACTTCTCAGGTACATTATAGCTCCTGGATTTAGCTTAATTCCTTTGGACTATTGTGTGGCAGGCTCTTTTGTAACAACAGATTTCTTATTGGACTCAGAGAGTTTAAAAATAACTAAAGGTGTCACAAGAATTTTAGTTATAGGCAGAGTGATAAGGTCAAATGGAAATGTTACTGGGGCCTGCTCGAGCAAATCAATGAATAATGGGATGTCAAGTGAAGTGATCAAGTGATCAAGTTACCAAGACAGGTTACTTAGACAGGTTCAGTGGGTAATTCAAAAATATGGAAATATTGTCTTATCTAATATAAATAGAGGATCAATCACATAAAAAATTTAGTCAGGTAGCTCCGGTTTTACAAAAAAAAAATAATATAACTGGAAAACTGAACTCCCTTCTGATCAAATGAAGGGGACTTACTAAGTTCTCTTCAGTACCCCCCATACACACACATACTAATGTAAATTTTATTGATGGAATTTCTAAATGGATTCATCTCCCCAAGAAAATATCAGCTCCGTCTATGTTCCAGGCCCCAGACTTGGACAAAGAGCAAATCAAATTGCTGATGAATCCTTTGAAGACTTAAAACATCTCTTTAAGAAAAACCGAAACTAAAAGCTCAGTTATGTCTGTTAACTTTGAACATGTCTATACAGGTGGCCAGTCAAAGCGGAAATAGGGGCTAACACTTTCTTTCACAGTAAACTCATCAGAAGGCAAAACAAAAAACAAGCGTTCATGCTATATCATTATTTCTTGTTTCCTAGAGCACTCACCCTTCTTTGGTGCAAGGAAAGCTTTTCTCCTCCAGGGCATCATAGTTTTTAAAATTATTGTCTAATCTATTCAATTTCTTTTTAAACTAACAACTCTGAAACCCAATAAACTGTTGTCTGGACCCCATTAGCATTAAATTAGCCTGAGATTTTTACTCCCTGTATAGGTAGGCCCATGCCCTTTGCCAGCAAGAAGAAGTTATAAAAGAAGGATCAACATTTACCCCTAAAAAGGGAATCTCTAGGGGGAGGACATTGCCAGCAGATAGTGAGGTCTTGGTAATGTTTTGGGGAAACAATAAAATTTATGAAATTGACTAGCCCTGAAATAACCTCAAGGCATGAGGAACACATCCATTTGAAATGCAAATCCCGAGCTCTTTGGAGATTAAGAAACTGAAGAACCACCCAGATGCAGAAGCTGACACACTACCCAGCTGAAAAATACTGATTCACCTCCTAGCTATCTTGGTGGATCCCTCAGAAAGAAAGCTACAGGAGAAATCTAAAGGCTTATGGTAAGATCCCACGGTAGAGCCTGACAAGCTACCCGTGGTGTATTCGACATTCCAAATACAGTATCAAAAATGGACCTCATTCCCAACAAATAGAGATGTTACTGGCGCCCACTCGAGCCGGTAGACAAGTGACAAAATGGTAAGATCATCAAGACCCCAAGGCTTTCCCTGTGACAACACCCAGATTAATTTATACCTCTGCAAAAAACTCAAACTCAAGACAAATATGACAAACAGTATATATTTTGTCCAAAAACATTCTCTGATTTTTCCACTCGGAAAAAAGTCTTCTTTTTCTCTACCCCTTCCCCCATCCCTCTCTCCTCCTCCCTCCCCCTCACTTTTGTTTAAATAAACTTCTTTTAATAAAACCATTTTGTTTTAAAGTCAGTTCACATTCATTGCTTTCTAGTAGTCAAGTTATAACATGCACACCCAATCAGGGAAAAGACAGTGGTTTCCCCTGCCAAGGAAAGAGAGAGAAATTCCAAAAGAATGGAGTCATCTTTACTCTGCCACACCAAGGACTACTGACTAATTTTTGGTCATAATTTATATCTATTCACTCCCATCTACCCACTACATGTTCTTGATGAGCAATAGCCTCAGGATTAGTAATCCCCGCTAGTCTCTAGACCCTTACTCAGAATGGAAGAAACAGTATATCTCTGGTTCAGGTATCTTTCTGAATGCCCTCCACTTCATGGGTGCCAGCAGTTCTTCCTTCTTTCAACCTTTGATCCAAGCTGAAGTTGCTTCCTGATAGATGAATAGAAGTCTGCATAGATGATAAGTAAAGTTGCTCTTGTTGACATCACTTGGCTGTTTTCTCATTGGCTCTCTTTCTTATGACTTCTCTAACCTTTCTAAATTTTACCTTTAAGTTCTACTATAAGCAAGTTGCCTCAAAGGCTATAAGAGCAGACATTTTTCTCCCTGAGAAGTTTGCACAAGAAATAGATTAATTGTTAGTAATAAAAGCAGAAGGAGAGAATGAGCAAATGTATCCTGCCAGACTGGCAGGATACTGGAGATAACATTCATTCCCCCACTCTGGGATTGGAGTGGTTGATTTTGAAGTTAAATATTTATTCTTTAGAATGCGGTTTTGGTACCCACTGCCTTGTACCTTCATTATTGGGCCGGGCGGGTGAGGGGGGGGGAACAGACCTGAAGGTTGAACATGGCATCTTTTTCCAGAGGATCTGCGGGAATCCTATGAGAACACACTGTGTGAAGATCCATATGAATGTTATTAGTTTTGTGAGTCAATATACCCCAAACCAGATGTCAGTAGTGTAGGTGTCTCCAATTTTTTTCCCTTTGGAGATTATGAGGTTATCTAGTTAAAACTTTTGAGATAGACAGAAAAGTAGTTTGTCTCAGGTAAAAATTTACAAATATTACGAACAATTGTAAACATGCCTCATTTAGTATCAGATAATCTAGGAGATGCCTTCAAAAGCATCGAAGAAATAGCTAAAAAGGACAAAGAATCTCCGGCTCCAGGCACATCTCTTCGACTCCACCATTCTCCCTGCAATAACATACACCTCAGAGACCTGGGCCCTATGAAAGCAGGATGAGAATGCTATTCGGGTCTCCCAGAGAGGAATCGAAAGACCTATGCTTGGAATATCACGCCTCACTCAAATGAGAGAAGGAATCCAGAGCTCCAACCTCCATTGCTATTCCAGAATCAGGGACACAGTCTCATTTTCCATGGCTCCGAAAATCAGATGGGCTGGACATGTAATGCGATTTGGAGACAACCGCTGGACTAGAGTCGTTACTGACTGGATCCCATGGGATGTCAAAAGATCACGAAGCTGCACACCTACAAGATGGTCACACTTCTTTGTCAAGACCCTGAAGGAACGGTTTGAGGCTCTTCATATTCCTGAATCAACCAGATGCCATT
>JAJIBD010030967.1:0-42081 GCA_021461705.1 Cryptotis parvus
TACAGACGATAACCCTGCCAAGAAACTCTGGGTCCCTTTCATGACTTGTTAAGACTAGAATTCTCCAAGAATCAGAAAACAATTAATTCTTTCCAATATAAAGTCTTAAACTTTAAATTGCAAGTTGCTGTTTAAACTTCCTGATTGGTTCCTTTTAATAATGATCTTGTTTTGCAGTCTGTGATCATGGTTCATGTCTAATATCTTGCCTTACAGCCTAAAATATTTTCTTTCTTGACAAAAAAAAAAAAAAAAAAGTGGAAAATGGGTGGACTCCTGGATCACAGTGCTCATTACAAAATGTTTGCTAAATCAATAAAAAATTGTTTTTCTAATGATTCTGTTCACAGGATGAGATATTCGAATCCAGTAAACCTCCGCTACAGTGCTCAATACTCCGAGACTCCTAAAACAGTGCTCGCTAAAAATTTAATAATTTGCAAAACTAATTTTTCCCAATGCTCTATTCACAGGAAAAGACACTTTCTCACCATCATTTGCCGGCTTTATATTTATGAAGCGCTTGACTCGTTACCATTTATCACCCTAAATGGGTCACATATACAGCTGTAAGATATTGATCGATCAAATGTATGTGTGCGTGTGTGTGCATGTGGTGGCCACCATTATGTTTGTGATTAATGTTGTGTCTATGTTATGTCTCAACTACTACCTTCTCAGTTTCTGACCACTACAAACCTCTATTACATTCATCAACTCCACTGCTGATCCACTAGATTTATCAATTTTAAAATCATCAATTCTCATACTTATTTCCCTGCTCCACCCATGTTGGAGCTTCTTTATATTCTTCTCTCCATCCCAGACTTGGATCCCTACAAAGCCTTAAAATCTCTACTTGTGATTAACCTCGAAAAGTGTTTTTGTCTCCGCCTAAGCTACAGGTACAGTTACCCGTGCCAATGTTCCCTTGCTGAAGAAGCCCTGCAAGACGCCCACACCGATGTTCCAGACACCTGCTCCAGCGCTCAAGACTCCTGTTCCAGAGTTCAAGATATCACACCGATGTTCCGGACACCTGCTCCAGCGCTCAAGACTCCTGTTCCAGAGTTCAAGATACCACACCGATGTTCCCGACACCTGTTCCAGCACTCAAGACTCCTGTTCCAGAATCTCGAGATACTTGTTCCAGTGTTCCTGAGACCCAATCCAGTGTTCCTGACAATTCAACGAGTTCCTGATCGCTGCTCTCCAAAGACTCATACTCATATGATCACCGCTATTGCTGTTCCAGAAGTAGCCCCACAGACTTTGTTCCAGACACCCGACTTTACATAAAAATATAGCAAATTGACTCTCACAAATTATGGACAATGCAAACTATAGTCCGTTATAATCAGACAGCTAAAAACACTTTATCTTGAACTTTGCTTTGGGTCCAAAAAACAAGTTAGGATCCTAAAGTAACATGTATTATCATTTTGCAATTGGAATTGTTTTTTCTTATCTTAATTTTCTGTACATTACTAAATATTTCTTACCTTTTCAATTTTTATTAGTAAACTAATCAGGGGGAGTTGTTGCAGGACTCCTAAGGGCCGCTGCATCTGCTCTGGATTGCCTCCCGCAGATCACCTGTAGATAAGGGGGTAGTCTAAATGTGGCAGTTTATCTGACCATGTATGCTGTACTAGCTGGTATAAATATTCTCCCATGCTATCACAATCATCGTGGGACTAGCTAGATCTTACCAGCATATTAGCCTGGCCACGTAAGGACACCTAAGTAATTAGACCAGAGAGAAATGCTGTTTGCTTCCCAAACAAACAAGCATGGCTCCCCTGATAAAATATAAAACTACAATGAAGTAGAGGAGACTTGTGAAGGCTTGGAGAAATATTTAACTGGCATTGGTGTTGATCTTTGGTACAGTGACATGCCATCTCAGAAACCCCCTTCTCTACATTTCAAAGGCATTCCGGCTCAAAACATTAGCACAGTAAAGGCCCTAGGTGAGATGCAGGGAGGGACTACCTAAAGGCATTGGACCCTCCCTGCTTTCCATAACAATGGGAGGAAGGTCTGAGTTGCTGGGGTATAAACTAGCCGGTTCCCGCTCTCCCAGGCTTCTTCTTCCCAGTGGGATTTCGCCTTGTGAGCGATTATTCCCTGGAAGTTTCACACGTGGTGGTTGCCATCTTGGCCTACACGTGGCTGGGGTTCTAGCCTGGAATCCTAAGCATCGGGTTTTTCCTTTTTGCTGATTTGTATGCCTGAACCTGTGATAAGTAAAGTCTTTTAAAACCTCATCGGATCCCTGAGTGCTCATCCATTCCTCGCCGGCTTCGGAGGTAGAAGGGAACTTCGCTTCCCGGCACTGTCGGGGACCCCCGGCGGAGCGCCCGACAATGTATCACTTCACTTGTATAACTTGTCCTGCTGTTCATCGATTTGCTCAAGCAGGCATCAGTAACATCTGCATATGTCCTGCTGCAAGTGAATTTACCCCAGGGGTATCTGCTTGTTCCAGGAACAGGAAAAGCCTCAAACTATTCTTCAGGTCATGGGAATGAGGTCCATAATTGTTACTGTTTTTTTGGCATATCAAATAAAAACACAAGTAGCTTGCCCGACTCTGCCATGTAGGTGGTATACTCTCAGTAGAAGGCGCTCATCTCAAGCATTTACTGATGAAACTCAAAGGGAAAGATCAGGTTTTCTCTTGGGTGGAGCTCTGAGAAGCTGTGGAGTCTGGATGTTAAAAATGACTGACTTCATGTTGTGGGGCTTGCTCTGGCTTCTTGCTAGGCTCACTGGGATGACGGGTCACAACTAGAACCTGCCTAAAACTGTACACAATGTATAAATGTGAAAGATCCTGTAAAGGACCTGATCCTAAAATTTAGTACTATCTAAGAATGTTGCGCAGCCATGGCTACGCGCTGACAGAGCTGTGGGTCTGGCATGGGTCTTGCTTCCGGGTAGCTGGCATGGAGGTGTAGGAAAGAGCCGGAGGAGCCCAAATCCCCCTCCAAGTCTGGACAGTTTTGGCCCTGCCCAGCATGAGTGAGCAAACCCTTGGAGCAATGTTGAATTTGGCCAGGGGTGGTCTAGCCCCTTATTGTGAGGTCAGCTCCATGGGTTGCTTCCAAGTGGGGCCGAGCAGCACAGCTGTGGCTCTGGAGTGGATAGGTCTGGATCTCTTCTGGGGTTGCTGATGGAGTTGTGGGTCTGGCATGGGTCTCTCTTCCGGGGTAGCTGCCATGGAGGTGTAGGAAAGAGCAGAGGAGCCCAAATCCCCCTCCAAGTATGGACAGTTTTGCACCTCCCCAGCATGAGTGAGCAAACCCTTGGAGCAATGTTGAATTCGGCCAGGGGCTGGCATAGTCCCTTATTGGGAGGTCAGCTCCATGGGTTGACCCAACATGGGTTCCACTTGGGGCCGAGTGGCACAGCTGTGGGTCTAGAGTGGATGGGTCTGGATCTCTTCTGGGGTTGCTGACGGAGCTGTGGATCTGGTGTGAGTCTCTCTTCCAGGGTAGCTAGCATGGAGGTGATATATATATATATATATATATATATATATATAAATATATAGAGATATATGTATAATATATACATATAATATAATATATACATATATAATATATCTGTATAGTTTAACACTGATACATTAATAGATGAAACACAATCTGCTGCCAATAAGGCTCAATAAATATTGAAGTAGGAAATGAAAATCATCATGAACTAACAAAATTTTTAAAAATATGACATAAAAATAAAGGTTAAAGAGAGTTTTTCAAAAATTCCCACTGAATGTTCTATTTTTATGTAAATTAAGAATTTTAGCACTCTGTACAATAACTCTAAACAAGCTGTAGTTATTTTCAATCCACTCCATCAAATAACAATGCAATTAAACTGTACTTTGTAAGAGATATTCTCTTCAATAAAAATAAACACTTCAGAATACACATAGTAAATAGAAAAATAAAGCTAGGATTAAAAAATAGAAACAATGTTTAGAGCGAAAATGTTAAATACTTAAATATTACAATGTTAGCAATAATTATATAATATCACACTCTGAAAATTAGAGATTATTTTAGATTATAAACTGTGTGTTTATCCTATAAGTCAGATGTTTGATTCTGAGACAGTATCTAAATGTGTAGTTTACTGTTTTCATTGAATAGAAAAGTTGCTGTTTCTAACTTTTTAGCATCTCAAGTGGATAATAGAAAAAAAATAGTTCTGTATTTTCTCAGGCAGAATTAATCATAGTCACATCCATGATCTGAAACTTTCCTGTGGAATGGTGTTAAGATTTTCCGTGACTTGAACTTGTATAATGAAAGCAACCTGGGAGCCGAGAGTAAGTCACGGTACTTCATAAGACATAAAGCAGCTTATATTTCTAAATGATTTCAAGCTTGGAAAATTGAAACTACATTATAGGACAGTGTAAAAGCATTTCCCTTGGTCCTTTCATACATTTTTAAGTAGGCAAGAATGCTATAAATCATTATCTTCAGGTTTATAACTCAGATGTCTTATGGAATACAGTTGAGTTTAAAGTTTTAGTGTAATTCAGACTCAGAACTAAACCTGAGTACATCTTATGTTAAAAAAAATGCCAAACTTATAATGGATATGTGTAACCGACTCTTAGCTATTAATGTGTATGCAGACTTGGCTATTACTAATGCCACTTTTTGTTATACCTTCCAGCTTGCCTTCTATCTTGAAGCATGCTGTATCCTTACATTCTGACAACTCTAAAACCTATGGCTTGAAGTCAGTGCTCCACAGCATGCACATATCTTATTGTAATAATGCCATTGTATTAGGGACTCAAACTCTAAAGAACATATGCTTGTGTTTCATATTTCTTTGAATATTATCCAGTGTGTATAGAGTGAGAACAACGTCAATGAATTTATTAATGTGGCCAGAAGCAAACAGATATATTACAGCCCAGTGAGAACATTTGATCTTAATTTATGATTTTAAAATTGATGAGTCTAGTGGATCAGAAGTGGAGCTGATGAATTTAATAGAGGTTTGTAGTGGTCAGAAATTGAGAAGGTAGTAGTTGAGACATAACATAGACACAATATTAATCATAAACATAATGGTGGCCACCACATGCACACACACACACACACACACATTTGATCGATCAATATATTACAGCTTTGTATATGACCCATCTAGGGTGATAAATGGTAACGAATCAAGCGCTTCATGAATAAAAAGCCAAAAAATGATGGTGAGGAAGTGTCTTTTCCTGTGAATAGAGCATTGGGAAAAATTATTTTTGCAAATTATTAAATTTTTAGTGAGCATTGTTTTAGGAGTCTCGAGTATTGAGCACTGTAGTGCAAGTTTACTGCATTTCAATATCTTATCCTGTGAACAGAATCATTAGAAAAACAATTTTTCATTGATTTAGCAAACTTTTTTTGTAATGAGCACTGTGATCAGAGTCCAAAGCCTCGACCATCACAGAAGGAATCTGCAGCAGCCAAGTTCTTTTCCTCTAAATCTGTGAACAAAAGCATTGAAAAATTTTTATTAGTTGTTAGCAGATTTTGATACTGAACACTATACTTGGAGTTCACCCTTTTTTCTCCTTTTTTATTTTTTTATTATGTTTTTATTTTTTCCCTGTAAACAAAACATTAGAAAACTTATTAATTTTTAAAACCTTGACACTGAACATCATACACGGCAGTCTGTTTTTCTTCAAAACCTTAAAAAACTTCATTAGTCATTCCTATACATAAAAACCTTAGGGAATTCTTACAAAATATCTTCTCCTTGAGGATTATTCAGGTGCTTTCACCTTTAAACACTATAAACACTTCAAAGCAGCAAGGAAACATTAAGACACTTAGAAAATACATATTTTTTTATGGTACCTTCTTTTGGAGGGTTATTTAGGTGCTTTTGCCTTTATATTAACTCCAAGGCAGTTTTTTTTAATTTTTTTTTTAAAGAAAGGGGTTATCTCCAGCTTAAGTATCAACAGGCTGCAATGCAAGGTTATTTTATTAAAGATGAACCAAGATCAACAGGCTGCAAAGCAAAATTATTGTTATTAAAGATGGACCATGTTCAACAGGCTGCAAAGCAAGATTATCATTATTAAAAAAATGAACCAATTTGGGAGGTTTGAACAGCAGTTTGCAATTTAAAATTAAAACTTTATATGGAAAGAAATTAGGTGTTTTTAAACCTGTATTGAAAGAAATTAGGTATTTTTAGATCTGCTAGCTTTTATAATAAATTTTTACTTAGGTGAATTTACTGGTTTTTGAGTCTGTATCAGTGTTTTTCAGCGGCTCTCCTTGAGACAAATTTAAGGGGAATAATGTTAAAGATACCTGTTTTATGTTGTTTAATAACCGAATTTTGAAAGTATTTTGAGATGTTTAACACTTTGTCATTAGCCATAACATTTGCAATAAATCATTTGCCAAAACTATCCATTTGCCAGAAGTCTATTGCCATAAATATCCAATCGCATAACTTAATTGTCTGCAAACTTCCAGCCACGTGGGACGGAGCACAGACAAACAGAAAACGGACAATTTTGTCCTGTTTGTTTTTATGGAAAGCTATGGTGCACATGAAGGTGGCAGGGAGCTGTAGATTGAGCCTAAAAGCTCTTTTTCAGCTGAATTAAATAAAGATGCCACCAAGAAATCTGCCTTTTCATTTTCTTAAACCAAAGGTTCAGGAAAGCCTCTACCTTAAACTTAACAACTTGCTCTTCAGAACTTGCTCTTAGCTCCCATTGGGAGAGGTTCAGTTTTATCACAAAAAATCACAAGAGTTAGCATTAGAAAACACCAAAATAAAGAGTGGTTATGAGGGAATGTTGCAAAGCTTCCAGAGCTTTGATCTTTTGACTATTAAATTGAAAAAAGGAGGAACTACAAGGCTTTTGAGGCCTGGGCAGGCTCAGGAATTAATCTGTTCCTCCCCATCCTCCTCATCAGAGTTTGTAAGAATTTTAGGGAAGCCCTTAACTTGAGATTCATTCTCCATCAGAGGGGCATCTCTGCCTTCAGAGGTATTAATTCCGGGCAGGTTTTCAGTGTGAGAGTCGGTCTCCTCTGGAGGTTTCTTTTCTTCCTCTAGGTTATCGTCAAGCTTTAAAATCTGTTTGCTAGATTTAATTTCATGACTCTTTGAAAGAAAAGCAGGAGTTACAAAAGTCATGACTACTGCTAGCATCTGAAAAAACAGGTGATGCCAAGAACAAAGAAAAAACCTCCAAGAGATAACCCATTTTAACTCATGGTTTAAATGCTGCTCTCGTCTTCAGGAAAAGTTCAACATCTCGGTGGGACCTCCAGATGCAGGGGTGCCCACCCAGGGAAACCAGATGTCGGGGGATGCCGCCAGGGTCCCCAATAGTACCGGGAAGCGAGTTCCCTTCTACCTCTGAAACCGGCGAGGAATGGATGAAGACTCAGGCATCCGATGCAGTTTTAAAAGGGTTACTTATCACAGGTTCAGGCATACAAATCAGCAATAGGAAAAACCCTGTGCTTAGGATTCCTGGCTAGAACCCCAGCCACGTGTAGGCCAAGATGGCGGTCACGTGTAAAGGCCCTGTAGAGAGGAGACAAAGACAAAACTCCCAAGAAGCTTGCGAGCTCATCAAGATAGAGCCCATAAAAGAGAGCCCAGAAAGAGAAAGAGAGAGGAAGCAGGCTGGTTTATACCCCTGCAACTCAGACCTCCCACTATTATGGGAAGCAGGAAGGATCAAATGCCCTTAGGCAATATCTCCCAGCACCTCACCTAGGCCCTATTATATGCTAATGTTTTGAGCCAAGATCTGCCTGGAGATGCCTTTATAGGGTAGAGAAGGGGGTTTCTGAGATGGCATGTCTCTGTACCAAAGACTAATACTAATGCCAGTTAAATATTTTTCCAAGCCTTCACAAGTCTCCTCTACTTCACGGTAGTTTTGTGTTTTAGTTGCCTTTGAGGTTATCAGGGAGCCATGCTTGCTTGCTTGGAGGCAAACAGCATTTCTCTCTGGTCTAATTACTTAGAGATCCAACGTGGCCAGGAAAATATGCTGGTAAGTTCTAGCTAGTCCCACGATGATTGTGGTAGCATGAGAAAATATTTATACCAGCTAGTACAGAATACATGGTCAGATAAACTGCCACATTTAGACTACCCCCTATCTACGAAGTGACCTGCAAGAGGCAATCCAGGGCAGATGCAGAGGTTCTTAGAGGAGTCTTGCAACATGCGGTATTTTGTAAAGCCAGCTAATGCACTCTTAGAAAGACTCCAAGACTTCTCAGTTATGAAACACACATTTTCAAAATGGACAGCCTAACTTTTTCACCCTGAATCTCATGAAAATTAACCTCCAAATATTGTAGTATATATTTAACTAGATGTATAGAAATCTTTCAGCATGGGGTATGCATCTAAGAATAAACATAGACAATGCTCTTCAGATGTTTTCTTGTTTGTTTCCTGCATTATGAATCTCTATATTTTCTATCCAGTGAGAGCATACTGAACAATTTACAGGATGTGTGTATATATATATATATATATATATATATATATATATACACACACATATACATATATACCAAAACAATATGTTGTTATCCATGTATCTACAGCTTTATTTGCAACTTGAGATTACAAAACAGTGAGAAAAATGTTTATCTTAGAACTAGAGAAATAGTACCAGGGTAAGACACACACATTGTTTGTGATAGTTTCTGTACAGGCACCACTGATGCTGAAGAACATGTAGTATAGTCATGGAGACCCACATACATTGTCAACATGACCCATGTAATCCCTGTCACCCTAATCCTAAACATCACTGAGTCCTTATGCCCTAATATTGACTGACACGAAGTGTTGAAAAATTGCCAGGAGTTACCTCAAAACTCTTGAGCATTGATTGGATCCCCTCAGAATCCCCTACAAATGCTCTTTAAAATAGTTAACATCCTCAGCCAGCAGTACTTCCAGTGACTATTTTTCATGAACGTTCATTGCTTTCTATTAGACCATGCACAAGTTCACTTTAAGCCTTTAGACCTCCTAAGCCAATAAAGGGTATGTTTTCCAATACTGAAGACAAAACTCTTCATTTACGTGTTACCTTGCATGCTGTAAAGCAGCCTCTGGGGTCCAAGGATATGACGAGGAAACCATAGGTTAAAACTGTGAAGAATTGCCCCAAAAGTAAGACCAAGGATCCAACGATTAGAACAGGGAGGCCACAGGAAGAAAACAATCTCAGGAGATGAATGCTGCAAAAAAAAAGTGAAACACCATTCTAGAAAGGACCTGTGATATTTGTTTGTGGTAGTGTCTTGTCTTTCTAGAACAGCTATACACCCCTCCTTTTACAAAACCACCCCTCTACTCTACTTCAATCAAAATTTGTTATTAAATGCAGCATTTCCCTGGGACCAAAGAATGAGAATATCTTTGGAAGGCTGTTAAGAGAGCTAAAATGGAGAAATCTTAACGCTGTGGAATGTTACAGTTATTGGGTATGCTACATCAAAGAATATTTGCTGTGAGATCCAAATCAGTAGGCAAAAATGCCAGAATGAGAGAGAACCTTCAGAGAGATAAAATATAAATGCGGTGATTGGAGCAATAAAATAATCCCAGACATGGAAATGTCTTTTTGTCTCATAAACCCAGAGGACATTAATGTATTTCTGAACCAATCTTACCTACTCCTAATCTTAATTGAATTCTTAGTGACAAACCTCCTGAGACATGGAATATTATTGATACTGAGAAGTACACCAAGCTCTATGGTTAAATAAATCCCTCTAAATGTTAAGTCTTGCCCATATTTTGGATTGATAAGGAAACTTTTATTTTATTGAAAGCAATAAATATGTCCATCCATAACTGTTTTATTTTAGAAGTAGGATGTTTCTCTGGGGCAAGCTCTTAGAAGTCTTATTACCAAAATCAATATCCTAATTTCAGTTAAATATTATACTTATTGATTGATTGTGGCATCATCAGTCTGTGTGTATAATTCTTTTAAATAAATTCTGTGGGGACAATGTCGCCGCATCATTTTGTTAGAGTGTGAATAAATTTCACCACAGTCCAAAGGCCGCTCCCCATCAGTCTCCAACCACGGCTATCCTCAGTTCTGTTGGCAGAGTCTAAATATTTTTTTCATTGTACATTATCTGTAAATTAGCTGTACTTTATAGAGGCTCTGTATGTATGAGAAGATCTAACATCGGTCTTTCTCTGATTTATTTTGCTTAGTATGTCCACCTTCACTTCTATGTTGTAACAACTTAATTTGCTAGATAACAGTTGCTATCAATAGTACTGTAATTAATGCAGGGGTGTATATATCTTTTTTATATAATGTTTTTTGTGTTCTTAGGATAAAATCGTAGGAGTGGAATTACTGAACATAATTATTCTGTCTTTTTTTATCTATTAATATCTGTTTTTCAATTTTTTTAGATATCTCCATTTTATTTTCATAAAGGTTAAACTGTTTGCATTCTGATCAACATACAATAAGGATTTCTTTTCATCACAACCATATTACCACTTGCTTGTTATTGAATTTTCAATATAAGTGATACATCTCTATAGTGTCAGATGATATCATATTGTAAATTTGATTTGTATATCAGAAATCACACTATCAGTGATGATGAGAATGTTTTCATGTACCTGTTAGCTCTGTATATACCTTCTCTGGAGACATATCTTCTCATCTTTTCTGTCTTTTTTTTGAAGTGTTTTGGTTTATTTCTTTGTCTTACTTTGCTTTATTTTATTGCTTAGTTTTGTGAGTAACTTAAGTATCATTTTTAATAGTATAGTGGGCAAATATATTTTCTATCCAGGATGGCACTTCTGATCAAAGACAGATACTTTTACAGTATGGATGTTTTTTAAGTTTGATAGATCATCACATGTTTACTGCTTATATTTCCCACTAAAAGTGGATCTGAATCTCTAGGTATACATTTAAAATTATGAAAAAGCATTACAAATATGTCTGCCTATGAATCCTTCACTGTCACTGTATCACTGTCTTCCCGTTCATCATCAATTTGCTCGAGTGGGCCCCAGTAATATCTCCATATGTCCTGTCTCATGCTAGTAGAGCCCAAGGGCATCTACTTGCTCCAGGAACATAAAGAGCCTCAATCCATTCCAGAATGAGGTCTATAATTGTAACTGGTATTTGGCGTATCAAATACAACACGCGTAGCTTGCCAGGCTCTGCCGTGCAGGTAGCATGCTCTTGTAGGCATCTCTAAGTACAGCATTTATTGATGAACCACGCACGCTGCTTGCGGCCTCGCGAGCCTTGCTGTGATAGGTTGGTCTGCTGGGTGGAGTTCTGATAAGAGATAAGTCCGTGATGTGGAAAATGGAGGCCCTCATGGAGTGGGGGCCGTCTGGCTTGTTGCAAGGCTCTGCTGAGGTGGCGGGCCAGGCCTAGAACCTGCCATCCCTCCTGGGCGCCTCGTGAGTGGCTGGGCACAGGGAGAGCAAGTATCAGCTCTGCCCCATGTCTGTCTCTGGATCAGCATACCTGAACCGGATTAAAAAAAAGACTGCAGCAGGGTGGATCTCGGTGAGCAGGACTGTGATAGGTTGGTCTGCTGGGTGGAGTTCTGATGAAAGAGAAGTTCAGATGTGGAAAATGGAGGCCCTCATGGAGTGGGGGGGTCATCTGGCTTGTTGCAAGGCTCTGCTGGGGTGGCGGGCCAGGGCTAGTACCTGCCATCCCTCCTGGGCGCCTCGTGAGCGGCTGGGCACAGGGTGAGCAAGTAGCAGCTCTGCCCCATGTCTGTCTCTCCTATGAATCCTTATGTGTCTTTATGCATGTAGGCATACTATCTGAGTTTTAAACCACTTTCACCTATTTTTTTTATCATGGTGTTCAATTTTTGCATGAGGTTAAGAAGTCATCCATGTATCCTTTGTTGAACAGTTTGTTATCTCCATTTTATATTCTTGTTACCATTTCCAGTAATTAATTATGCATACATGTGAGGATTTATCTCTGGACTATAAATTTTTATTCCGTTATTCTGAGTTTCTTTGTTTCCATACAGGGCATCTATCTTGAGTGCTATACCTTATTATACTTTATTGTTAGTAGTTTTTAATTTTGGGAGACACAGGACATCTTCTGGCTGATTCTGCACTCTAGGCTCATTCTTGGCATCCTTCAAGGTACAACATGTAGTGTTATGGAATCAGATCAGAACAGGAACATGTAAAGGAGGGGACATAGCTTCTCTTCTACTTGCAGCTCTTATACTATAGTTAAAAGGTAGGTAACACAATGCCTTTATTTATTTTGCCTGAGATTTTATTTTGATATTTTCATACAAGTTTTAGGCACATTTCTCTATGTTCTTAAATTGAAATTGGAAGTTGAAGTGATTACATTGAATTTGTATGTTGTTTTGGGTAGTACAATTATATTAATAAATTTTATTCTGTCAGTTCATGAACATTATTTTTTTCTTTTAGTTATTTTTTTCTCAATAAAAGGGACTGAGATTATGGTACAGGCCTCAGGAGAGGGCCTTGGGAGGGGGAGGGGGCCGGCCTGAGGGCAAGGCCAGAGAGGTCTATCTGGAAGGCTCTCTGGAA
This sequence comes from Cryptotis parvus, assembly GCA_021461705.1. Classification (NCBI taxonomy): domain Eukaryota; kingdom Metazoa; phylum Chordata; class Mammalia; order Eulipotyphla; family Soricidae; genus Cryptotis; species Cryptotis parvus. Next base: position 12,640 of record JAJIBD010030967.1, read on the forward strand.
TGAACCCAGTGCCATGGCAGAGCCTGGCAAGCTACCTGTGGTGTATTCAATATGCCAAAAACAGTTAAAATAATAGACTTTATTCCCAACAAATGGAGTCTTTACTGGCACCTGAGTGAACAAATCGATGCACAAAGGGAAGACAATTGTGATACAGTGTGGGGAAATGCTGGGGCATCCTGCACAAAATTTGGGATCAGCAGCTGGCAGACAGAGAAAGATGCAATAATCTGGCAAAGTTTCAAAATGCTTTACTTAACACAAGTTCAGGCATACAAATCAGCAATAGGAAACATCTTGAGTTTAGGATTCCCAACTGGGCCCTGGCCTTGTGTAGTCCAAGATGGCGGCCACCACGTGCTAAGGTCCAATAGAGAGGAGACAGAGATAACGTGCCAGAAGAAAGGGGGAGAGAGATAGAGCAAGTGACCCTCCAAAAGAAAACAGAGAAAGGAAGCATGCTAGTTTTATATCCCTGTAACCCAGACCTCCCACTTGTATGGGAAGCTGGCAGGGTTAAATGTCCTCAGGTAATTTCTCCCAGGCCATCACCTAGGTCCTTTGAGATGTTAATATCCCCAAGAGCCAAGATCTGCCTAGAAATGCCTTTGCAGGGTAGAGAGGTGGGGATTCTGAGATGAGGAGTATTTCAGAATACAAAGGCATGTATCTGTAAAAATATTCTATAGCCAGTTAAATATTTCTCCAAGCCTTCACAAAAGTCTCATCTTTACTTCATGGTAGTTTTGTTATATTAGCTTTGAGTTATCAGGAGAGCCATGCTTGCTTGCTAGGAGGCAAACAACATTTGTCTCTGGTCTAATTACTTAGAGATCCAACGTGGCCAGCCAAATATATGGTTAATATCTTGCTAATCCCACAATGATTGTGGCAGCATGAGAGAACATTTATACCAGCCAGTATAGAATACATGGTCAAGAAAAACTGCCACATTTATACTGCCCTCCTATCTACAAAGTGACCTTCAGGAGGCAATCCAGGTCAAATGCAGAGGCTCTGGGCAGGTGTACTACAAGAATGCAGGTTATTATTTGCTTTGGATCATACTTGGGAGTGCTCAGGGCTTACTACTGACTCTGCATTCAGGGATAACTACTTGGAGAGCTTGGGGAGACATATAGTGTGGGATGTATCAAATCCAGGTTGGCTGTGTGTAAGGCATACACTGAATTATTCCTCCAGCCCATGGGGTGGAAGAATAGTTTGTTTAATAGTACTTTGTTTAATAGTGAGGTTTTTTAATATGTAAATCTTTCACTATGTTAACTGTGTGATTCATCTGTACTTACTATATTAATGCTAATATGATTTTTATAATTAGCATTTGCATGTACAAAATGAAACATATTTTATATATTGATTTCTTAGTCTTCCTTTTTAATATAGGGTCCACTGTTTCTGTTAAGTTTGGGTGGAGTTTCCATAGTATTTTGTGTATATTATCATATTTGAAAGCAGTGTAGTTTAACTTTTTTTCAAAATTGAATTTCTTTAATTTAATTTCCTAGTTTAACTACTGTGATAAAGACTCCGATATTATGTTGAATAATAATAGTGAGAGATAATATTCTTGTGACTGATATTATAAAGATTTTAAATTTTTATTATTGAATAAGATGTTGGAATTGGTTTTTATCTGTTGTTTGACTATACTCTTTTTGTTCAGACTTTCTATCAAAAATGAATACTGTTCTTTTCATTGTCATTTAGATAGTGCAGCATGTTGTCTTGTGCCTGCTGAACCAAGCTTGTATCTTAAAATAAATCCCATTAGTACATATGAATTAAATGGGTACATGTACCTTTTAATAATCTGTATAATTTGGTTTAATAAGATTTTGTTCAGTTTTTCTATCTAGGTTCATCAGGTTATTTTTCTTTTTTATCTCTTTATTTTCTATTAATTAATTTGGATTTGGGTCACACCTGGCTGTACTAAGGGGATATTCCTGTCTCTGTTCTGCGTAGTGACCCTTGGACAGAGCTCAACAGATGATATATACTTCATCAAACTAGGATTAGTTGCTTCAAGGTAAGGGCCTTAACCTCTCTACTATCTCTTCACACATAGAGATTGGTATTTATTGTGTGTATGTGTTTCTGTTATCTTTTTTTATTTTTAAGGAAAAGTTCACTACCTAAAAACTAGAAAAATTCCTATTGTTAAGTATTTTGGAAAAATTTGAAGTATATGTGATCAGTCCTTTGTGTCTTTCTTTCTACTTTACTTTGATTATACATTTATTTGCTTTTGTTTATGACTATATATGTTGACTATATGTACAAGACATATGCCTTAATTACCGTTGACACTTATAGAAAAAGAAAAATCAGGGCTGGAGCGATAGCCCAGCGGTAGGGCATTTACCTTGCATGCGGCCTGCCTGTGCCGGCCCAGGTTCGATCCCCGGCATCCCCGTGAGCACCGCCAGGAGTAATTCCTGAGTGCAGAGCCAGGAAAAACCCCTGAACATAGCCGGGTGTGACCCTCCCCAAAAAAAAATGAAAAAGAAAAATCTACACATACAAATATTACTGCATTAAAAAAATTAAATGTAATGTAGATGTAATACTTAGACTTTTGGAGAATTTTTAGAAGCTAATTATGCTTCACTTTCAGTCAAACTGACATCAACATCAGACAGGTACCCCTGGATGCTAAGTTGTTCAATGCTAAATGAGCAGTACAGAATCCATCTTTGGTAGACTAAAATCAGACTAATTTTTCAATCTACAATTAGAAGAAATGGAAATGATATATTATTTCTATCAATTGATCATGATTCTCATCTCAAAGAATAAACTTTTAACTGGGAACTAAATATAAAAAGAAATTTGTTTACTTAGAAAATTAAGAGCCCAGAATTGGAGCAATAGTCCTGTGGTAGGGCATTTGCCTTGCATGCAGCAGGCCCATGCCAGCCCAGGTTCGATCCCTGGCATCCCATATGGTCCCCTGAGCACAACCGGGAGTAATTCCTGTGTGTAGAGCCAGGATAAACTCCTGAGCATTGCCGGGTGTGACCCAAAGAGGAAAAAAAAACTAAGAACCCAAACATAAGCAAAATCATGAAAACTTGTTAAAGCATGAAGGCATTTCTATTTGTAGTAACTGAATTATACAGTGAAATATCTAAGAAACAAGAAAAGATCATAAAACCACCTCTCCACTCCAAATAACATATTTTTACTTAGTTGTAGATAAAGGAAGTTGTACTTTGTATTCTAGTTTATGGTAAAATGTTGGTTTAAATATTTAAAATAAAATATTTAGTATATTTTTATAGAGTATATGATTATATATACATTTTAAAACATGTCCAGCTCTTATAATAAAATGAAGGCAGGTAATCCTCCATGGAAACTAACTTCAGTATTGTGAGTTGAATACAGTGGAGTATTAGATTTGGGAGGTGTAGTATAACACTCTTACACATGAGAACACTCTTAAAAAAGTACAAGGCTAATGTATAGATGGCCTGTATATTTTATGAACAAAATAAAAAAAAGAGAGATGATTCCTTAATATTGAGAAAGTTATGTGATAGATAAATTTGAAAGTTTGCAACATATCGTTGAAGTATATGTTCTGGAAATAACTGAGACTGCCTTAGCTATAATGCTGACCAATCTCTAATGAAAATATGATGCACTTTATAGTGATGAATTTCCAAATCATAAACCGCAAAAGCATTTCACTCTGGGAAATATTTCTTAATGTAGTTCATATGCTATTTGACTATTGCACTGGTCAAATTCATTCTCACCTGCAGCACTGTAAGATTTTAAGTTATGGTTCCCCTTTCTTTTTACCTTTGCCATTTTTTTAGTCTCTCAACAATAAAGAAACCACGTGAATCCTACAATGTGACCCCTCCGTTTATGGTTTTTATGGAGATTAAAATGCTAAATTTGTACCACAATCCTTCCCAGCTTTATTTTGCTATACGTCCTCTAACTTTTGCCCCAGTGCATTCCAGATCAGGCAGATTGAGTAGATGTACAAGTAATTTTCCCGTGTAAAATCCTGCTTCCTTTTATTTATTTTTTTTTGCTGTTTTTGCTATTACTATTGAAATTTTTAGGTTTGGATTATATTTATTTCATATAAAATTGGCTCTAAGATACAATAAAAGCTTCTCTCATTTTCTGATACAGACATAATACCTGAATTGACTGCCTATTTCATAACAAATAAATTTGACTTAATGATTGGAATGGAAGTGGTTAAATGGTGCTATTTTCTAAATAGCTTAGATTTTTTTAAAAAGATTTTTTTATAAAATTTCAGAAATATTTCTGCATTACAGTATAATAATAATCACAATACTTACAAAAAATTTCATTGCAATTGAAATAGTTATCGATTTTGGGAGAGAGCATTTCATTATTTTTTGGCAAAGTAGGTTCCCTAAAACCCATGCTCAATGAGTATGTGATTTTGGTTTTCCCTGTTTCTAATTTTGTATCCTGAGTTAGGAATCACTATCAATTTCAATCTTATTTTCAATAAGTTCTATTTAAGTTGTACAAAATAAATTTTAATTTTAAAACTGTTTTAAAGTCATGTTATGTTCTCACTTTAGATTTAAAATTTGAATTCTAAAGATGATAGAAAGCCAGGAACAAAACGTGTCCTAGTGAAACTTATATGTAACTTCTTTTTAAGAACCATGTTCTTAAAGCGTCAAATAAAAATAAAAAAATGAAATTGTCATATTTAAACTTATTATTCATTAGAGACTGTCAAAGTTACAAAGAATAGAAAAAATATGTTTGCTTTTAATGCACATACAGCTTCATAAATATCATTTTGCCATCTTTGCAATGCCAAATAATTTTCTAGCAAAAAGAAAAAAACAGCAGGCAGTAGGTTATAAAATCTGAAAGCATGAAAGAAATTTGCATAATAATAATACTCCAGAGAATTGTCAAAACGTCTTTTACTTTGTTTAAAAAATTCACCAGAACAGATTTGCACAGTAGAGTGTGAAATTTGTGTTTAGTTAAAAACATCTAATAGCAATTGTCCTTTTTTCCTAACCTGTTTATATGCTGAGTCTTGCAATTATAAAAATATATTAATAACATGAAATTTGAAGTGATATATCAGTGTTCATTTTTCACCACAGTTTAATTAGCAGACCTAGTGAGTATGAGACATGTATAATACTAAATCTGTATTTAAAAACTAAATACCATAACGGCACAAGTAGATATATCAAAAATTCACAGTAAATATGAAAAATGATATAAATACTGTTTGAATCAGAGACAATTTAAGTTCAAATAAGATATTTTAATATGGTTTGTGCTTTAATTAATGGTATCAAGGGTTAGAGAGGTATTTTTCTTAGCTTCTATTGCAGAGAGTCAATGTTACTAACCAATATCAGAGCGGAGCTCCTCTTATGCAAACTTGTTACTGTCAAGTTTTCAGTGATCATAGGTACTTTGATCATGCTTTATTTTTCAGGTCATTTGCTACTTGATGTGACTAAGCTTCAAGAAATAAAAACACAAGCCTTGTCGGGTGTACAATCTGAGAAAGGAACCATTGAATATTTCTGGTGATGACTTTTTGCTCAAAGTCAAAGAAGATAAATTGTCACCTTGGACCCTGAGTGGAAACAAAGTAATGTTGACAGTTGATATGATTTATTGCTCACAAGAAATTACTTTGTAGCAAGATGAAATTTTTAACTTGTTTAAGTCATTGTGTTTCAATTTTTTGTGCAACATAACCAGTTCTACAACAAACTATGCATTTCCAAATTGTAAAAGGTTATATATATATTTATATATATTTATATATATACTATATATATATACTATATATATATATATACATATATATACACACACACACACACACACACACACACACACACACACACACACATACAGATGTTGAGATGTCGCAGGACATCTAAAAGCCTAAAAGCCTAAAAGCCTCTGCATCTGCCCTGGATTGCCTCCTGCAGATCACTTTGTAGATAAGTGGGTAGTTTAAATGTGGAAGTTTACCTGACTATGTATTCTGTACTGGCTGGTATAAATATTCCTCTTATACTACCACAATCATCGTGGGACTAGCTAGATCTTACCAGCATATTTGCCTGGCCAAGTTGGATCTCTAAGTTATTAGACCAGAGAGAAATGCTGTTTTCCTCCAAGCAAGCAAGCATGGCTCCCTGATGACTCAAAGGCAACTATAATGCAAAACTACCATGAAGTAGACGAGACTCTTGTGAAGGATTGAAGAAATATTTAACTGGGATTAGTATAGTCTTTGGTACAAACACATGCCATCTCAGAAACCCCCTTCTCTACCCTATAAAGGCATTTCCAGGCAGAGCTTGGATCAAAACATTAGCATATAACAGGGCCTAGGTGAGGTGCTGGGAGAAATTACCTGAGGGCATTTGACCCTCCCTGCTTCCCATAATAGTGGGAGGTCTGAGTTGCAGGGGTATAAAACTAGCCTGCTTCCTCTCTTGGGCTCTTTTTGAGGCTCTCTCTTTGTGGGCTCGCACTCTTCTTGGGAGTCTTGTCTTTGTCTCCTCTTTACAGGGCCTTAAAACATGGTGGCTGCCATCTTGTCCTACAAGTGTCTGGGGTTCTAGCCTGGAATCCTGAGCACAGGGTTTTTCCTATTGCTGATTTTTATGCCTGAACCTGTGATAAGTAAAGCATTTTAACACCTGGGCCGGATTCCTAAGTTTTCATCCATTCCCCACAGGCTTCGGAGGTAGAAGGGAACTCGCTTCCCGGCACTGTCGGGGACACCAGCAGTGTCATCAACAAACAGATTTCTATTAGTTCATTCATTTGAATCATAGAATTTAGAGAAATAAATGCATTAATATGTGAACAGTACAGTCAACAATAAATTAAATATAGAAAAAAGTTAAGCAGAAAACTTTATAATTTTAATCAAGAGCTTCATAATAATCATCCATTTATGAAAAGAATGGTCAAATACACAATTTTATAAACATTATGCAAGAATTTAATAAATAACCATTGTTTCTTCTTTCCTCATTTCTTTACTTTAAGATTAAATTTTTAAAAGCATAGGGGCCAGAGCGATAGCCCAGCGGGTAGGGCGTTTGCCTTGCATGCGGCCGGCCTGCCCGCCCGGTCTCGATCCCGGCATCCCATATGGTCCCCGAGCACCGCCAGGAGTAATTCCTGAGTGCAGAGCCAGGAGTAACCCCTGAGCATTGCCGAGTGTGACCCAAAAAAGAAAAAATAAAATAAAATAAAATAAAAGCATAATAATTACAAAAGTTAACTTTATTAATACTTCATAGATTTCAATGCAAGTTATTTGGATGCATGACTCAAATGGAATTCTATTAGTAGTTTTATAATAATGAAAAGATGTTTTAGATTTGTTTTTCAATCCCAACCTCATCTTTTTTATTAAAATGTTTTATTTAATATTTCATCATCCTACACAAATCCCACCACCAGTGTGTTCCCACCACCAAAGAGAGTCATTTCCCACCACCCTCCATCTCTGTGCCTGCTTCCTCAGATGGCACCAATTATATTGACCATTGTAACCCAAACATGGCAATGGTATTCATAAGGTCATGACTAAATTTTTTTGGTTTGTTATGAGTTAATCTGGCTTACTTCTATTCTTGCATTGACCATCTGAATTTCTAGAACATGGTGGTTTCTACTAGTTTGATGTACCACCATGGGGGCTCAGCCCCATGTATCTGTGTCTCTGGGTCCACAGCCTAGGCACAGTTTGTGGACTTATCTTATATAGCTCATATATGACGTCACAAAAATCAAGAGTATCCTGCTTTCATATACAATATTCTTTTACTTTAGATTTTCTAATAGATATGAGTAAGTTATAGATGCCAATGGAAATATATCTTTAAATATTTAAGCATTTAAATTTAGGTGATGCAGGTGTGGCTGTGGTGCCCAGCTGCATTTGGCGGGTGGCAGACAGGAGATAGGCTTGACTACACCCAGGGCTCTGCCCCATGGACCCTGGTTGGTTGATGGTCTGACACAGAAAAATACTGGGCCCTCTGGGATGAACCCAGAGCCACGGCAGAGCCTGACAAGCTACCCATGGTGTATTCAATATTCCAAAAGCAGTAACAATAATGGACCTCATTCCCAATGAATGGACATATTACTGGTGCCTGCTGGAGCAAACTGATGAACAACAGGAAGACAAGTAACATAATTGAAGTGAATCATGGCTATGTTTTCTTTAGTTTACAGTGGGAATATATGGATTTCATTATATTATTAGTATAAACTTACATATTTAAGTATGAGGTAACATACTTAAGATGAGGTAACACAATGTCCAGCTTTCCCTTACCTTATAACAAACAAATCAGTAATCACTCAAGCAAGGATTTCTGAATGGTTAAATCATGAATAAGACTAACAAACAGGGAGTAACCCTTGTGAGTAGTAAATTGAATTGGTGGTGCCCACCATTGCATTGGTGGTGATAATACTGGAACTATACAATAATGTCTGTTCATAATTACATAATTTATTAATAGATATGTAAAATAATGGAAAGGTGGAACATATAAAGAGAATCCATGAATATTTGACATAAAGGCCATAGTGATAGTACAGAAGTTAAGAGGTTTGATTTCTGCATGGCCCAGTATTCATTGCATGTATTCCATCACCACATCTATGCTGACCTGTACCTGGTCTACAAGCACAGCTAAAAGGGATTTCTCAGTGTAGAACAAGAGGTAATCTCTGAAATATTGGAATATAGCCCCAAAACAGACACAACAAAGGAGAGCTTCACCTAACTTGAAATACACTCCAAAATCAATTAAAACTGGAAGGTCAGGGCTAATGTTTCATGAATAGATTTTATTATCTGACTAAGGTTAAAAAATACTTTTATTTCTAAGGATATTAATTTTAAATGCAGCCTGCCTAAGAGTTTCACATTTACTATTGTTTACCACTTGTTATTTCCACATAGAATTATGTTTTTATTTGGGGGCATAACCAATATTGCTCAGGGCTTACTACTGACTCATGCTCAGCAATCACTCTGATGGTGCTTTTGGGGAGCATAGCAGTGTGAGGGGTCGAACTACATTCCGCAATCCCATGTGCACAGAGCATGCGTTTTAATCCCCTACTGGATTTTTGGTTCCTCTTCAGAGTTATCAATGATTACTTTTATCTCTTATCACTAGCCAAGCAAATTCAAACTGCACTGTCTGATTTTCATAGTCTTGGTTCTTTTTGTTGTTTTTTAAATATAAAAGAACATCAAGTAATTTCAAGTAAAATGGTCAACAATCCCTTATTAATCTAAAATATTAAGATTTAAAGATAAATATTTTTGAGAGTAGAGTGCCTCATATTTTTCAAAGGAATTTGATAAAACGTACCAGACAGAAAAGTAATAATATGCTAAAAAATTCCTCCACAAACAGTTCAGTTTTAAGTTAAATATCTATTGTCAATATCTACCACTAGTGTAGATAATTATTATTCCAGGAGACCAAATGTGCTCTCTGAGAAAATTGCAGGATTGTCTGCTAAAAATATGGGCTATTTTTATCACTTTGTACTTAAATATACAACTGACTAGACTACGCATGTTGTTTTTTGTTGTTAAGGTAGCTATTATATTCTTACTTATCTTAGCTAGAATAAAATCCATGGCTTACTGATTGTAAATATAACAAGCTTTTAAGGCATCAATAGACTATTAATAATAGTAATACACACACACACACACATATATATATACAGTGACAAGAAAGTCTATTTATTGTAGGTTTGGAATATCTCAGCTTTGTATTTATCCCCTTAATTGTAGGAATTAATGGTACCATTACAATGTTGTGAAAATATGTTAAAACTCGAGTGTAAACTTTATGAGAACACAGCAAAGAAAGCTTTCACTCCTTACATTCATCACAGATTGCTCATAACAGAATTTTATTTATTGGTAATAAATATATTATTATATTATACATATATACATATAACTATGTAGGAACATAGATATACATATATTTGGTTTTAAAATTCTATGCATTAAAAGATAGAAAACTACATAGTCAATATCATTTTAAACTTGCAGTTAGTATTATACTGATATGTCTTCAGGGTGGATGGATAAGTGTGTTTGTATGTGTGTGTTGGGGACAGGCAGTTTAATCAAACAGAGACCACTTTTTTTTTCAGGATAAGATACCTGTCAACTCTTAACATTCTAAAATTTCCAAGCAAGTGAGGACATTAAAATAATTTCTATTTCAATGAGATCATGAGCTACAAACTTTCTGTTCCATGATTCCATACTTTAAAGTAAAGATATAAAGTTTCTCTATTTATAGAGAATGCTAATTTATGATCTTAGATTTCCAATATCATAAGGAGTCTGTGTGTGTTTGTGAAAGGACATGCAAGAGAAAAATGCAAGTTACATAGAACATCGATGTAAAACACTATACTGTCCCTTTGACAATTTCAATAAGAGTAAAATTGAACTGAATAGATGATGTCAGTAAACTAGACATGATATTAAATGCTGTACAAACTACAAGCATAGTCCTTATCAATTTTGGTTTGTTTTCTATAATTGCATAAGCATTTTTCAATTCTAAATAATGAAAAATGAAATAAAACTTTAAATGATACAAAATTAAATGACAGAAAAACAACGGCTAATAAGATATCATAAATTATGTAGAGACATTAGACAAAGAAGGTCAGTAAATGAGCAACTGGCATTTTATTTGATACTATAATTTTATAAGCAAGGTCATTTATCACTAAAATAGAACTTTGATGACTTTATTAAAATAAAAGGATACTGTGTCACTAAAAAATTTTCCATTTCATTTACTCTTTAAATGCTTCACATTGCACATTTAAGATCTATATTATATATAAAAAGCAAGATTAATATAACTGAAGTAATTGGGGTTAATATAAAATTAACACTAATTGTAGACATTGATATAATTTTTCAGGAGATCAATATATACATACATTGATACACACATGTATTTGGTTTTTTTTTTTTTTTTTTTGCTTTTTTTGGTTTTCTCCCCAGCAATACTCAGGGGTTACTCCTGGCTCTGCACTCAGGATTTACTCCTGGCAATGCTCAGGGGACCATATGGGATGCCGGGAATCAAACCGGGTCAGCCGTGTGCAGGCCAAATGCCCTACCGCTGTGCTATCCCTCCAGCCCCATGTATTTTTCTTACTCTCTATTTATCTGTATCAGAATAAAAATCAACAACAAAGACCAGAAATTTTAGAAAAAGAAAAAAGTTCAGACATGAAAATATGCAAAGAGTACTACTAAGATACTATCCTAATTTGATGAGAAATCCTAAAGTATCACAACTTCACTTATCACTTCTTCCCGTCATCCGCCCAAGCCTCAATCCATTCGATGAGTCTATATTGTTACTTATTTATATCAAATAAACGGCCAGGCTCTGCCGGCACTGTGTCTCTATCCAGACTTATTGATGAACAGCGCGCATAGGCGCTCAGTCAGGGATGGAGGCCCTCATGGCCTCGGGTGGGGCCGGGCTACCCACCATCCGCCGTAGCGCTCTGCCCCATCTCGATCTCAAAGTAGTCAACAAAGAATTTAAAATATCAAGAATGAGACTGGAAAGACAGTAAGTTAGGAAAGTACCTGCTTCATATATCCACCTGGCTTTGATCCTATATGTTTCCCTGTAACATGAGTGAGATCTGAGCAGAGACTCAGGAGTAATATCTGAGACCACTTGGGTTCAGCCACAAGGCTCATAAGAAGAATAAAGATAAAAACCTACAGTTCTGTACTCTAAGATTCAAAATCCATGCATATTTTAAAGAGTTATACTTATTAGTTGATATACATGCAGAGCATATACATAGTTGTTGGGCACTAAGCTGTTAGTCTTAGGGCCTGGCTCTTTCCCACAATGGGGCCCCTGGAAAGCGGACCCAGAAGTAGGCCCTGTTCTTAGGGCAATAAAGCCCAAATACATCCATGTGAAAAACGTCATTACAGAATGTGTCTAGTCTTCTAACCCCAAAGACATGTAACTGCTGTTCTATTGCAATGGCCCAGGAGTTTGCCGGTGCTGTTACTCTATGGCCAGGGAATTTTGCAGGTGTTGCACGACTTGTGCTTGTCTCTACCCATGTGCTGAAGCCGAGTTCAAGCCCAGGCATGCAGGTCTCAGTGACTACGCCAACCGCAAAGGCCTGGTGGCCTCGCCAAGAACAGCTCCTAGGGCTCTTGCCAGACAACAGTTATTCAGGTGCAGGGCAGAGTCTCTGCCTGCCCTCCCTGTGTTAGAAAGATGGGACGTCTTGTTTGAGGGCAGGTGTTTGCTCCTTGGCCTGTCCTCCACCAGGGTCCCAGAAGTCAGAAAACCCCACACAACACAACCACAGGCATCCTCTGTCTGGACTCCACAGCTGGACACAGCCTAACCCAAGAGAGAAGCCGAGTTCAAGCCCAGGGATGTGGGACTCAGCAACTACACCAACCCAGGCTTTTTAGGGAACCTGGATTTGGGTCACCTCCACCCCCTTGGGCCTGGCAACCCCACCCAGAACTGCTGCAGGGGATCTCGGCTGGACACCAGGTATTTAGGTGCAGGGCGGAGTCTCTGCCTGCCCACCTTATGCTAGATTGATGGGGTGTCTTGGAGTGGGGGCAGGTTTTTGCTCCTTTGCCTGTCTTCTGCCAGGCTCCCAGAAGTGCTGGACACAAAAGATCCTCATGGCAGGAGGGCTTCATCTCAAAATCCGTATACCACAACGTGTGAGAGTCATAGGCTAGGTAAGACTGTTTGCTGATAATCATTGAAAATGATCCCATTCGAGAACTGGGCTTTGACTATAGTCAAAAAGATACACATGATAACCTCTAAATGGACGTATTATAATCCACAATATGTAAGAAAGGGAAGTGAGTTGGAGAGAGAGGGAGAGAGAGAGAGGAGAAAGAGAGAAAGGAGATAAAGAACCTGCCTTGAAGGCAGGGTGGGGATGGGGGAGGTAAGTGGGGACATTGGTGGTGGGAAATGGGCATGGGTGGAGGGATGGGTGGTGGGACTCTGTATGATTGAAACTCAGACATGAACATCTTGTAATTTTATATCTTCACTGTATCACTGTCTTCCCGTTGTTCATCGATTTGCTCGAGCGGGCCCCAGTAACATCTCCATATGTCCTGTCTCATGCAAGTAGAGCCCAAGGGCATCTGCTTGCTCCAGGAACATAAAGAACCACAATCCATTCCGGAATAAGGTCTATAATTGTTACTGGTATTTGGCATATCAAATACAACACGGGTAGCTTGCCAGGCTCTGCCGTGCAGGTAGCATACACTTGCAGTCATCTCTAAGTCCAGTAATTAATGATGAACTGCGCGGCCGCTTGTGGCGCGTGAGCCAGACTGTGATAGGCTGGTCTGCTGGGTGGAGTTCTGACTAGAGAGAAGTCCGGATGTGGAAAATGGAAGCCCTCATGGAATGGGGGGGTCGTCTGGCTTGTTGCAAGGCTCTGCTGGGCTGGCGGGCCAGGGCTAGAACCCGCCATCTCTCCTGGGCTCCTTGTGAGCGGCTGGGCACAGGGAGAGCAAGTAGCAGCTCTGCCCCATGTCAGTCTCTGGATCAGCATACCTGGGCCGGATTAAAAAAGACTGCAGCAGGGTGGATTTCGATGAGCCGGACTGTGATAGGCTGGTCTGCTGGGTGGAGTTCTGACGAGAGAGAAGTCGGATGTGGAAAATGGAGGCCCTCATGGAGTGGGGCCTCCATTTTTATATCTTATGGTGGTATAATAAAATAATTTTTTAAAAAATAATATACTGCCTCAGTGAGAAAGAGAAGCGAAAATTGCCTGCCATCGACACAGACAGGAGGAGGGGGAAATCATGGGACATTGGGAGAGGGAAATTGGCATTGGTGGACGGATGGGTCCTGAAACACTGCATGACTGAAACCCAAATATGAACACTTTTGTAATTGATATCTCAGGGGTGGTATATAAAAATAAAAAATAACAAAATAAAAGGCTTAGGCTGTGCTCAATAAAATGGGACCTGCTCTCCAGAAACCTTGCTCTCTGGTGTCTTCTTTTCTGCAGCAGCGGCAAGGCAAAGTTTCTCCTAAGTTCTTCCCTCTCCTTTTGCAGGAAGAAGTCCCGCAAGATCTAGGTATCCCTCCTTGGTGCCGGTCTATTTCTGGGTCCCACTTTCAAGGGCCCATGGTGGGATAGAGCCAGGCCCTAAGACTTAGTGCCCAACAATAGTGAGTAAATAATTTCTTATTTATAAATGTGATTTATATAAAATTGATGACCATATATGATTTATAGTGATAAATATGCAAAAAAGTTAACTTATAATGTAGGTTGCAGAAATATAATTTATAGAAAACTTTATTTTAAATGATGCTATATGACATGCTTTGAAAAATACTGTTTCTTAATGACCAGGTACAAAGAAACCTATGTTTCTGTATTTATATTTATCCCCAAGACACAAATGCATTAGTGAAAATTTTATATGTACACTTAATTCTTTTTTAAAATTTTATTATACCATGTGAGATATTCAATTACAAGTATGTTCATAATTGGGTCTCTACTATCCAGTGTTCTAGCACCCATCCCTCCACCAGTGCCCCATTTCCACCACCCACATCCCAAACACTCCCCCACCAGCCAACCCCAGATTGCCCCTATTGTAGGCACATTTTCTACCTCTTTCTCTCTGTCTCTGTCCCTGTATTTCTCTCTCTTATTTTACACTTTGTGGCTTGCCCTACTGATATCAATGGCTTATGATGTCTCTATATGCATACCCAATAGTGAGTTCTAGTGTGACATTATCATTCCCCATCCCCATAATCTTTCCAGTTTGTTGCAACTAGAATGATCATTACAGTGTATAAATGTGAACGATCCAAGGAAGAACCCGGTCCTAAATTCCATTATTGTCTAAGATTGTTGCGCAGCTGCTCTGTGGCCATGTCCCAGCACAGCTGTGGGTCTGGAGTGTCTCTCTTCCTGGATGTTGGCTGTGGTGGCTGGTAGCTTGAAGCCACGCCTATTGACTTGGAGGTGGAGGAATGGGTGGAGGAGCCCAAATCCCCGCTCCAAGTCTGGCCAGCATGGCCCCCTGCATGTGTGAGCAAGCCCTAGGATCTATGTAGGACACACCCAGGGGCTGGCCAAGCCTCTAACCATACTCTGTAACTCCATGGCCAGCCACCACTTGAGGCTGAGCTTACAGCTGGGGTTGTACACTTAATTTTACTGTAGCACCTAGCACTGTAGCCAGTTTATGGAAACCACCCAGGACATGCAAAGATATAAGAGTGGAAAATGAAATTTTTATACGTATAAATAATAGACTACTATGCAGCTACAGTAATTAACAGAAACACAGAATTGGTTGCAACTTTGCAACTTTAATATCTTGCATAAAAAGAAATAAGAAAGACAAGGACAAATATAGGATATTATCACTGTGGTACTATAGAATAATTTGTCTAAGAAATGGAAGGTATCAGACAAAAACAATTTTTTTGAGATGCAGGAACAAAAATGTCACAAGAGAGAGATGGAGGGAAGGAGCAAAAAGATAAGGGTTGGGTTATTGAGCACATTTGCAGTTGGAGAGGAAAGGTAGCCATGCTTAGCTAAATAACGGGGTCTACCAGTGCTAAGGCATATGGAATCCAAACCATAATTAAACGTAGTATGTGTCTCTCAAGGAGAGAGTATAAGAGGAGCGTTTATTGGTGGAAGAATGCAGTGGGATAGAAGTTGGGAATATTGTATGACAAAAATTCTATTGTCAACCAATTTGCAAATCATAATTACAATTTTAAAACAAAAAAAATCTGTGAGAAAAACTGCTACAAAGTATTAAGTTATACTTGCTTTTTTAATGTACTAGGCTGTCCTTTGTTCCAAACATGTTTGTTAGGAACAAACATCTCTGAATGCAGCAGTTATGTGTACCTAGGTCGAGAAATCAACATGATGAACTACCTAAAACCTGAGCTGCGCAGGAGGAAGAGAGCTGCATGGAATGCCTTCAAAGGCATCGAAGAAATAGCTAAAAGGACAAAGAACCTCCGGATCTGGGCACATCTCTTTAACTCCACCGTTCTCCCTGAATTAACGTACGCCTCAGAGACCTGGGCCCTACGAAAGCAGGGGATGAGAATGCTATTCGGGTCTCCCAGAGAGGCATCGAAAGAGCTATGCTTGGAATATCACACCTCACTCAAGTGAGAGAAGGGATCCGCAGTTCTGACCTCCATCGCTATTCCAGAACCAGGGATGCTGTCTCGTTTGCCAAGGCATCGAAAATCAGATGGGCTGGACATGTAATGCGATTTGGAGACAACCGCTGGACTAGAGCCATTACCGACTGGATCCCATGGGATGTCAAAGATCACGTGGCCGCCCACCTACAAGATGGTTAGACTTCCTTGTAAAGACCCTGAAGGAACGGTTTGAGGCTCTTCATATTCCTGAATCAACCAGATGCCATTGGGCTACATTGGCACGTGATAGGGTCCAATGGAAATGTTACTGGCGCCCACTCGAGGCTGTCCTTAAATCTATCCCAGAAGAGATATCTTGTTTAGACTTCATATTTTCCCTAGTGTCACCATACCAAGAGTTTTGTCGAAAAATTTTCCCATTATGTGCTCTGCAATGCCTTAACAATTGCATCAGAAGTAATGTGAGTTATCTGGGTAGAACATAGTTCCAAGTAATACTTGTCACTTGTCACTTGCCACTTGTCTTGTTCATCGATTTGCTTGAGCAGGTGCCAGTAATGTCTCCATTCATTGGGAATGAGGTCCGTTATTGTTACTGTTTTTGGCATATATAATAAACCACAGGTAGCATGCCAGGGTCTACAGTGGTTCTGGGTTTATCCCAGGGAACCCAGTCTTTCATTTAGAAATTTATGTCTCCACATTTCTGTTTTAAAAATGCATGAGGATTTCTGAAAACAAGACAGAGGCGTTTCTCAAATGGAACAGCTAATTAACTATAAACACTTTAAAGGTAAGAGCCCCAAATCTCAGGTATCTCAGAGACTAACATAGACATTAAAAAAATCAGCGAAGAGGACAGAGTAGACTCATGCTTTAGTGGACAATGGTGAAGGTCTGTAGAAATGCATGAAGCATCGGGCATAAGTAACAAACTATTATCCTCATACAATTTAGGATTGGGAGTTTACAAACCATGGAAACACATCTCCTCACTGAGTTGAAACTCAAGCAAAAAATCTTAGGTGCTCCTTAAGTGAAGGGTGTTTACAAGGGGAAAAATAATAAAAAGCATTAAAAAAAAGTACAATCTGACTGCTCAATGAACAACTTGTTCTTTGAAAGATGAAATAGGCCAAACTCTTGCCAAATTTTAAAAACAGAGGAAACAATTCAGACAAAAGAGACAAATAAAAAAATATATGGGAACAGATAAATGACTTTCAAAGAAAACATATCTTGATCATTTTTAGCAAATTATCAATAAAACACAATACAGAACATTATTGTGTGTCTTCTATGGTGTAGTCATCCTTAAGAACAGTGGTAGGAAAAATTGGAAATAATGGTGGTGGGATTAGAGTTGAATATTGAATCACTTGTATCACTTGTCTTCCTGTTGTTCATCAATTTGCTTGAGTGGGTACCAGTAACATCTCCATATATCCTGTCACATGCTAGTGTAGCCCAAGAGCATCTGCTTGCTCCAGGAACATAAAGAGCCTCAAACCATTCCTTCAGGTCATGGGGATGTGGTCTATAAGTGTTACTGGTATTTGGCATATCAAATACGACACAGGTAGCTTGCCAGGCTCTGTCGTAAGGGTGGGATACTCTTGTAGTCACCTCTCATCTCATGCATTTATAGATGAACCAAAACCGGAGAGATCAGCTCTTCTGCTGGGTGGAGCTCTGACAAGCTGGGGAGTCCGGATGTTGAAAATGGTGGCCTTCATGGTATGGGGGTTCTTCTGGCTTCTTGCGAGGCTTTGCTGGGAAAGCGGGCCAGGGCTAGAACCCACCTTCCCTCCTCGGTGCCTCGTGATCAGCAGAGCACAGGGAGCCTGGTAGCAGCTCTGCCCTGTGTATGTGAGTCTCAAAGAATATTGAATGTGTTTGACAAATTAACACAAACAACTTTGTATAAAAAAACACACTAAAAAAAGAAAGAAAATTGAGTAGAAGCCCACTATGTTCAATAATTAAAAGTAGTAACACAGATGGCCCAATTTGCACTAACTGCTCAGCAAAAAACAAAAAACATGACTTTAGCAACATAATTATGATATAAATGGTGAAAGAAGAAATATAAGCAAATTAATTATTGCCTGCTAAGGGAGGCTTAGGAGATGGGTAGTAAACTGAGGTTTTTAGTAGTGGTAAAGGCACATTGCAGTGAAATATTTTGTAAATCACCATGTTTAAATAAACTTTTAAAATATACAAAAATAGATGTTCCTATGTTGATTGTCAATGTTGTACGCTTGAAACTTAAAAATTTAGTGTAATGATGATTATACAAATAAACTCAAATAATTCAATACTGCAGCAGGGTGCTGCAGTCTTTTTAATCTGGCCCAGGTATGCTGATCCAGAGACAGACATGGGGCAGAGCTGCTACTGGCACTCACTGTGCCCAGCCACTGGTGAGGTGCCCGGGAGGGATGGCAGGTTCTAGCCCTGGCCCGCCACCCCAGCAGAGCCTTACAACAAGCCAGACGACCCCCCCACTCCATGAGGGCCTCCATTTTCCACATCCGGACTTTCCCCTCGTCAGAACTCCTTCCAGAAGACCAGCCTATCATAGCCTGACTCGCGCGGCTGCTTGGCGGCTGCACGGTTCATCAATAAATGCTGGATTTTGAGATGACTACAAGAGTATGCTACCCGCACGGCAGAGCCTGGCAAGCTACCCGTGTCGTATTTGATATTCCAGATACCAGTAACAACTATAGACCTCATTCCCATGACCTGATGGAATGGTTTGAGGCTCTTTATGTTCCTGGAGCAAGCAGGTGCCCTTGGGCTCTACTTCTGCATGAGACAGGTCATATGGAGATGTTACTGGTGCCCACTAGAGCAAATTGACGATGAACGGGAAGACAGTGATACAGTGAGTTAAATACATTTCCCCTTTATAAGTGCTCCTCTTATTCCCCAAATGCATGTAAATAAACTGGTGTGATTTCTGCTATTAGTTCACACAGATAGAAATAAAATCACTAGTTTCACTTAACATCAAGAAAAATTAATATACGTGGAATGACATCTGGGAGGTTGAGAGAATTGAGGTATCAGGAAAATTGATTATTATGAATTTCAGAGAAACAGATGATTTTATTCATTGCAGCTATATCTTATAAAAAGAAGAAATTGGAGGTATAAATTAGTAAAGGCAGTTAACTTGATATAATTAATTGTTGGATGCTGATTTGGAACTGATATGACAGTGAAAACTATAAAGCTCCCTCAGTTTTAGGAGCTTCCTGTTTGAGGAGTTTTATTTCTAACAATTATATCAGGCTTCCAGATTCTGGAACCAAAATCAAGCAAAACAAAGTTTGAAAAAGAAAAAAAAAAGATATAAAAGCAAACTCAACTATGACACAGATGTTGGAAACATTAGTAAAAGCAATTTAACAAACTACTCAGCAAAAAAAAAAAAACACAGTTGAAGACTGTATATAAAAGGGAGATGACATGAAAGAACAAATGGGAATTATAAACAAGAGATGGATGTTTGAAAAGAATGAAGACAAAATGATAACCATCAAAAACACTATTAAAAAGATGAAGAAGTCTTTCATGAGCTTAGTTGGTGACTGGACATAAAACCAAATCCCATAAACTTCTCAAACAAAGAAAAATCAGGCATAGATTGACAATGGAAATAAACTAACAGAAAAAATACTTGATGTGAACATAAGTAGTTAAAATGCAATTAATACAACTATGTCCATAGTACTTGATATGATATTGGTCCAAATATCTTCACTGTCTTTCCATTGTTGATCGATTTGCTCATGTGGGCATCTCTGTAACTCCTGTTACAAGCGAATGTAAGCCAAGAAGACATCTGCTTGCTCCAGGGACAGGAAGAGCCTGAAACCATTCTTCAGGTCATGGAACTGAGGTCCATAATTGTTACTAGTTTTTGGCATAACAAGGAAATAAAACACGGGTAGCTTGCCAGGCTCTGCCGGGTGTATAGTCTCAGTAGACGGCTCTCATCTTGAGCATTTACTGATGAAAGTAAAATAAAACAAAAAGCATGAAATAAATAAAAAACTAATATTCTGCTGAGCAGGGCTTTGGTTCAGTGGCAGAGCACTTGACTTAATGCGTGAAACCTGAGATTCAACTTTGGATCTCCTTCCTCCAACACAGTGTTTTACCCACCTTTGCTGCTCTGCGTGCCTGACCTCCCCTTCCCCTGCTGAACGCTGCCGTCCAGTCACTGCACCTCTCACGCCCCTACCCCCACCCCATTGACTGGTTATTTGCATTTCATGGCTTTCTCTCCCCACCACAAGATGAGATCTAAGAGATCTGGCCCTTTGCTGTCTGCTGCCCACCCAGCCCCTGAGACAGTCCTGGTGTCCAAGGTGCTCTGTGACTATATGTGACATGAGTACGTGAGCTCAGTCCTGAAATAGGTGCTTTACATAGAGCATTCACCTTTCTGGAGCACCGGCTCCATAATGGACCCTGTCTGGTGTACTTGACATCATAAAAATATAACTATTACAGCAAAATGCACAGTTTGTCCTACTATGTGCCAAGTCCTGGGCTAGTTGCTCTTCAACGCATAGATTCTGCTTTGCTGGTTCTTTTTTTTTTTTTTGGGGTGTCACACCCGGCAATGCTCAGGGTTACTTCTGGCTCTGCACTCAGTAATTACTCCTGGAGGTGCTCAGGGGACCTTATGGGATGTCTGGGATCGAACAAATCTGATTCCAAATATCTTACTTTAGAAAAATATCAAAGATTATTAAGACGGTTTAAAAAAAGAAAATAAGTGAGCACAATGTTATATGTATGGAACCTACCTTTTATGTAAGACAAAATTTAAAATTAAAGAATAGAAATACATTTTTGGCATCCAGTACCCAATCAGAATTTCCCTCAGAGTCAGAACAACTGAGTGTGACTTACAAACAAAATGTATTCTTAAAAAAATTTTATTATACCACCGTGAGACATACAATTACAAAGGTGTTCATAATTGGTTCTTGGTAATACAGTATACCAGCACCCATATCCCTCCACCAGTGCCCCATTTCCACCACCAATGTACCCCCCCCCTCCCGCCCACCCCCAGGCTGCCTCAATAGCAGGTACCCCCAGTTTCCTCTCTTTCTCTCTCTGTCTCTGTCTCTGCATCTCTCTCCCTCTTTTTACACATTGTGGCTAGCCCTGCAGATATTTAGAGTTTATC
Source organism: Cryptotis parvus (assembly GCA_021461705.1). Lineage (NCBI taxonomy): Eukaryota > Metazoa > Chordata > Mammalia > Eulipotyphla > Soricidae > Cryptotis > Cryptotis parvus. The sequence continues at coordinate 34,183 of JAJIBD010030967.1, forward strand.
ACTTAAGTCTCTGTGTATATTCAAGGGTGAGTTTTTAGTCTGCCATTACCATTTCCCACACTTAGTAAAACACTGGTATCTATCTGTATGTTGAAATATGCCTTATAGAAACCTAAAATATTATAATATTTATAAGATCAAAAACAGTAAATAATAATTTAGAAATTTGTTATAAATTTAGAAACCTGCAAAGCAAAAAGCTATAATATACCCATGATAACATTTATTTTGAAAATAGCTTCATATCTTTAAATTTGACATAGCACATTGCTGAGATGTTCTCAGCAAATCACATATTTTCTCCCAAAATCACCAGTTTAACGCTTTTTAAAGATAACATGAGTTAGTAGTTTTATCTAGCTCTCTTTTCAATGAGATTGCTGCATTTACTCTAAAAAATGAACTCTACTGATATCATATATTTGTTTTTTCTTGTGTTTTACTATAGTTATCTTTTACATTTTGTCATTATATTTTCTTTAAACTTTAGTTTTTTTTTTTTAATTCAGGTTACCAGCACTAATAACTGTTTAATGCTTTTTCATCTTTTACTGTAAATCATAATAGTAGCTTTGTGTTTTCTAGTCCCCAAAATTATAGATTTAGAAAATAATTGTCCTTTACTATGATAACATTTTTACTATACCTTAACTTGGGAATAAAGCTATCACAAGTCATTCCGTTACTCAAATATCAATGAGTTTCCAGAAGTACAATTTTATGCTTTACTTTAATATTTTTCTTCTTCCTACTAAGATAATGTGCATTTTCTTAAACATAGAGCTATAAAAATTGTTAGTTGAAGCTATTTATTTTTCTTAACTTCTGAATTAAACAATAACTGTAATTATGATTGATGCAATCATTGTGAAATATTGTCTCATTTAGTTTGACTCAAGGCTAATGTGCCAAACTGATTTTCTAGCTTTTATACATATTTAAGTTCTTTGAACTTGTCCAGGATAATCTTGAATATAGAAAGGGCTGCAAAACCCTTCATTTCTGTGAATCAATTATGTTGAGGGATTCTTCAGTTGGGAGCTATTCATAATGGCATTTCAAGGAAGTTTTGCCTAAAATGAAGATGATTAAATAAAAATCAACTCAAATTCAAACCTAAGGGGATATTTTCTTACCACTGTAAGAATAAACACTGTTCTTCTCACTCATTATTTTATGTTAATTAAGGAAAATAATGGTTGTTAAAGTTCTCAGCACATTCCTAAATGTCTATAAAAATCATTTTTCCCTGAGTTTATAAAGAGAAATAAAAAGGCATGGAAAATCTTTGTGTAAACTACTCCTATCATTGTATTATTCCCACTACCTTGAAAATTTGTTAAATAACAAGATTAGGAGAAAGTTATTTTTTATTTTTATTTATTTTTTTTTTGCTTTTTGGGTCACACCCTGGCAATGCCTCAGGGGTTACTCCTGGCTCTGCACTCAGGAATTACTCCTGGCTGTGCTAGGGGACCATATGGGATGCCGGGATCGATCGAACCCAGGCCGGCGCCGCAATGCAAAGGCCCTACCCCGGCTCGCCGGCCCTGATTAGGAGAAAGTTAAAGACCACTTTGTTTACTTTGTCTGATCCTATTGTTTCTCAAGGCTTACTCAATGGAATCAAGGATCATTTCTGCTGGGCTTTGGGAACCACATGTGATGCCAGCTGACAAAATTGGAGAAACTATGTATAAGGTGAGCATTCAACCTTCTCTACTAACTCTCAGGCCAAACATATGTCTTAAATAGTGTATAGGACCATAGTAGTATAGTTAAGGACTACATGTGTCCTTAAACAGTTCACATATTTTATTACTCACAGCTCACCTTTGTGCTTTGCCTTTCTTTCACTTGTTTATTTTTTGGCCACTAAGTACTGACCTTAGTATTCAGGTCTTATTTCTAGCTTTGCCATCAGCGATCATTCTGGGGGCTTCTTGCCACAGCATATCTGGAAGCACAGATCCCTTTTACCCTTTTCAAACAAAAGTAATATAGTGCTTGTAGAGATTCAAATTACATTCTATTAATAATTAAATTTGTATAGCATGATGACAAGTTTGCAGCAAATATTCAATATCATATCTGTTCAAATAAAATTTATTTAAAAATATAACCTATAGGGAACAGACTGATTAGTATAGCTGATGGGGCACTTGCCTTGCATGTTTATGACTTTACTGGATTTAAGCCTCAGCATCACATATGGTCCTTGGAATGGAATTACTCAATGAGTATTTTTTTTTTTTTTTGCTTTTTGGGTCACACCGGCTATGCTCAGGGGTTTCTCCTGGCTCTGGACTCAGGAATTACACCTGGCAGTGATTGGGGACCATATGGGATCCCAGGGATTGAACCTGGGGGGGCTGCATGCAAGGCAAATGCCCTACCTGCTGTGCTATCACTCCGGCCTCTCAATGATAATTTTTGAGCACAGAGTCAGAGGCACCTCCGTGAGCACTGTGGAATGCCCCACCCACCACACACACACACATCTAAATGTAAAATTTATATTGCACAAAAGTCTTCCATGTCTGTCAGTAGTTCAAAATATTTTACAAACATTCCTAGGGGATGTCAGCTAGGGATAATAATTTTCTGTTTTTTTCAATAGACATTTTATATTTCAACCAGTTTTATATTTATTTTGACTATTCAAGTAGTTCTTTTTTTCTCTTTTTTTTGGGGGTGTCACGCCCAGAGACACTCAGGGATTACTACTGGCTCTTCGCTCAGAAATTACTCCTGGTGGTGGCATCGGACCATCTGGGATGCTGGGGAACCTAGGTTGGCCTCGTGCAAGGCAAATGCCCTACCCACTGTGTTATTGCTCCAGCCCCTATTCAAGTAGTCCTTAACCAATAAAAATAAGCAAGTTGGTACATAATTTTGGTCATGCTGTTTAAAAGTGCTGATCTTGGGGCAAGAGCAATAGCACAGCTGGTAGGGTATTTGCCTTGTACAGGCTGACTGGGGGACCCATATAGTTCTTTGAGCACTGACAGGAGTAATTCCCGAGTGCAGAGCCAGGAGTAACTCCTGAGCATTGCCAAGTGTGATCAAAGAGCAAAAATAAAACAAAATAAAAGTGCTGATCTAAAACAAATACTCAGACATGTTCAAATGACACTGTAATACAAAATTATAACACAAGTGTTAGTCACCTGCTAGAATCCTGGACATAAGAATAAACAATAGAATCCCATTTCAGTGAGATCCGATAAAATTTTCCAAGAGGTAGCTAAATCCAGAACTTTTTATGAGCTATTATAACTTAAACACAATTTATGTGACAAGCAAAGTATGACTAAACAATTTTATGGAATTCATGAACTCTGATCTCATTCAAATGTAAGATTTTCTGTTGCAGGACTCCTTTAGAGCCCCCTACCACCCTGTGGAGATTTTTCCTGGCTGGTCTTGCTCAAAACATTGGCATATAAAAAGACATTGGGTGAGGGTGCTGTGAAATTACCTGAGGGCATTTGACCCTGCCAGGAGAAGTTTACATTTGGCTTGCAACTCCTCCCAGCTCTGCTGGGAGGCTTTGAATTTTCATCTCTAGATAGCCCAGCTCAGAATGCCCTGGGCTAGGGAGTTTGGGCAGATTTCCAGCTATAAAATAAGCTGCAAGAAAGAAGCTCTCTCTCTTTTTCCCCCTTTTTTGCCTTTCCGGTTTCCCTTGGTGTTTTTGCTTCTCCATCCTCTTCATTCTCTGTTGGCCCTCAACACGTGGTGGCAGCCATCTTGGCCTGCACCTGGCTGGGGACTAGCTGGGAGCACTGGAGTCCAGAGGCTCTCCCTGCTCTTGGATTGTATATTGGAGCCTGTAATAGTAAAGCCCTTTTAAAACTGCATCGGATTCCTGGAGTTTTCATCCATTCCTCGCCCGGCTTCGGAGGTAGAAGGGAACTCACTTCTCAGCACTGTTGGGGACCCCCGCGAGCTCCCGGCAATTTTCTACAATTATGAATGTATTAGGTTAACTAAAATATATAAACTAGTCTTAATAATAAATTCATTTGTATTTTACTTTACAAGAAAATGTGCATAGACAGTATTATTCTCTTTCCTTATTTTTACTTCAAAAGCAGGAAGAGAAATTCTATTCAGGTCTCTCAAAGAGGAATCAAAAGAGCTGTGCTTGGAGTATCATCCCTCACTCAAGTTGAAACAATGGCTTCTCGCCCACCACAGAACACAAAGACAGGAACCAGAGGTAACTGATAAAATAACAGCTCAACCAGAGGTAACTGATAAAATGATGGCTCGGCAAGACAAGAGCACAGCAGGAAGGGCCTTAAGCAAATAATTCCAGGAGGGCCATAAAGGCAAACATTCCCGAGAGGTTGCGTCTGATGTCCCCCTCTGTATTTGGTATGATACGTGACTGGGCCCATGCCGTGCCAAATATGGAAAGAAGTATTAGGCACGCTCAGATTGGTGGGTAATGGTTACCTGATGCAGAGTGATTGGCTGTCTGAGTGAAGACCTTGATGTAATATTTTAAACCCATTGGATAGTTATGCTCAGGCTTTTCTGTAGCGTGGGAATTATTCCTAAAATATCCTCCCTGGAAGGCTCAGGGCTCTTAGCCACTGACCATTTGGGGTCACGCTATGAGCCCCAGTATACTGCTTATTAAAAAAACCCTTGCTTTTGCACAGGACTTGGTCTCTCAGAGTTTTCCTTGGTAGTTGCGACATTCCGAGGCTCCCATCAGTCATCCCATCGGGTGGCCAACCCTTACAAAAGTCAAAGAAGGAATCCAGAGTTCCAACCTCTGCTGACGATGGAAAATCAGGGACACTTCTTTTCGTTCGCCAAGGCATCAAAAATCAGGTGGACTGGACATGTAATGCAACTTGGAGATGACCGCTGGACTATACCTGTTACTGACTGGATCCCACAGGATATCAAAAGATCATGTGGCCACCCACCTGCAAGATGGTCAGATTTTTTTTCATCAAGACCCTGAACGAACAGTTTGAGGCTCTTCTTATTCCTGGAGCAAGTAGATGCCATTGGGCTACACTTTTATTTGTCCCTGGCACATGACAGGGACCAATGGAAATGTTACTGGTATCCCCCTCGAGGAAATAGATGAATAACAGGATGTCAAGTGATCAAGTGATATTTTTACTTTGATATTCCTAAGAAATAATCATTACATCATGGCCCAGGGTTAATACTTAAGCACTAGACATTGCATTTATGGCCCAGCAAAACCAGGGGAAGGGAAAAAAATGTTAACAGTTGTCTGCAGGTGTCATACTACGTGAAACATTCCCTTGCAACTACAGGAAATACTAGTTGCATGAGATATAAGACATGGAAATCTTGTCAGTTTGATCATGTCTTAAGCAAAATATTGAAGATATTGATTCATATGATCATTAAGATGGTTGAATATGTTCTTAGAACAATTTAGTTAGCACAGCATGTATCAGCAAATACAAGTGACTATAGATATATGGACAATAAATATGGACAAAAAAGTACTCTAAGTAGGTTCAGGGAAAAATACCACCTCAGTAACAACCCATCAGTCTATCAAATAACCACTGATCCCACTGAATCTTCCAAACAACTTAAGTTTTACCAAGTTTCCTATGATCTGGTGATTTCTCAAAAAGAAAAAAATGTTTCACAACCTATGATAGCTTTCAGTGGAAAATTTCAAGACAACATAATCTTTAGAAAAGATATGTGGAAAAAAGTTTTTTAATTTTATAGATGATGATATTAAGGAAGGGTGTATAAATTACCTCACCAAAGTCATATGGCTAAAAGATGTTGAAGGAACAATAGCAAGTCAGTTGGTCGAAAAGCTGTTAAAAATATGGTTTTAGCTACAAAATCCACTCAAAGAGAATAATAATATTTACTAGACTTTTGGGAGGTAAGAGTGGGACACAGCTTTAACAGTTTTGAAGGAAAATAGAAGAAAGAATATGCATATGAAAAGCAAACTTATTTCAGTATCTTGTGATAGAAATTGAGAAAACTGAATAAAATATACTATTAATGATATTAATTGTTTAAATTATGTAAACTTTATACATTATTTGGTGAAGAAAATAATAAAATATAATGCTTAAAATCTTACTCAACTGCTACTTACATATTTTATAAGATTGTTTAAAATCACAAAATTCCACTAGATTAAATGGCAACACTTGAAATAAGATAGATAGAAAACAACCTTGAAATTATATTAATATAGACTAATTGAGATAGTTGAGACAGTTTGTTCAATGTCATAATATTTAAACACTAATACTATATTTATTTGTCACCTAACCAAACAACTTTTCTGTTTTCAATTTTATTCACGGTCCTCAAAAGGTTGGTTCTTCTTTTTATATTATGTCACGTCCTAAAACTGTGTGCTTTATAACTAAAGATGGATGTAGACATGACTGAAACTAATTTAGCTTTTTTCTCTACATAGGCATTTTAAAAAGAAGGACTCCCTCAGTCAAAACACTGCATTCTTTCCTGTGCTCTGTTCAAGCTCAATACTCATAATAATCTTATCCTCCAAGCTATCCTCCATGTTCTTTCGTACCCACTGTTACTGATTATATATAATGGCATGCCTATGCCTATATTTAACCCTCTTACTGTTCATTGTTAAAATTAGTCATTATGGTGTCCAGATAGCATCTCATATCTTGCATGTTTGAAGCTTGCGGAACAAAGACAGTTGGCAAGTCAGGATATTATACGACAAGAAAAGCATTTTAAAGCAACAAAAATTCCAATTATGTTTTACCTAAAAATAAAAAAGAAACAAGGATTAAAGAATAAAGGGTTTAAAACTCTGTTTTTAGAATTTTCACATCTTTATGACTATTTTTCTTAGGATTGTAAATGACTCACTGCTGTTAAGTTCTTTTAATATAATCAAGTACTTTTTGATTCATCGGACATTTCTCTTGAAGAGACAATAAATAAAGATTAAGGTTTGTAAAAATACAGTATGAAATTGAAAAAGAAACTGATGCTAAGAAATATCCTTAATGGACTTTGCAGTAAGCAAAGGAGAGCTTGGGAGATAGTGGGAGTGTAAAAAGTTGAAGAAAGTGTTACAATTTTTAATTACTCACGATCTGCTAAAATTAGGACAAAGTTTTTGAATATATAAATATAGAGGCTGGGCAGTGTAATAATCTAAATATATTTCATATATAACTTTCCACTCTCACTGCACTTTAAATAAAGTGTACTGCTAAATGATGTTTACGCATGCACAGTAAATAAAACACCTTATGAAAAAGAAAGCCATTTGCCTGAGAAAGGAAACTTAAAAATTCTGCAATAGCATCTACCGATCTAGAATGTACGTGCCCGAGGCCGTGAAGGTATTTCAGGAAAGTAAGGTGCTAGTCCAGCAAGCAAGTGAATGCAACCATGTGGTTCCCAAGTGTACTCAATGGTGTCCTTCCTGATAATAGCGTGAAATAAACTCAGACTCTTCAAAGGAGTTAGCAAATCCCAAAAATCAACAACAGCAAAAGAATGCCCAAATCCTGACAGATTCCTAAAAATTGCAACCTTCCAGGCCTGATCATAAAGCATATTTCCTACTCAAACAAACATGTATAATATATTATATAAGAGTTATGTTGCATCACTTGTAATCACTTGTCTTCCTTTGTTCATCAATTTGTTCACCGATGCCAGTGCACCCATTTGTTCGGTTGTCGCTTGCTACAAATATAGCCAAAGGGTCTCTGCTCACTCCAGGAACATGAAGGGCGCGCCAAAGCCATTTATATTGCTTAGTGATGGGAATGATCTGATTCTAGTTAGTGTATTTGGCGCATATGAATAAGACCAAGATATTTTAAGAGTTTCTTTCTGTGGCTCTTTTGTTTTGATTAACTG
>JAJIBD010030968.1:0-24700 GCA_021461705.1 Cryptotis parvus
ATAGTGATAGTACAGAAGTTAAGACGTTTGATTTCTGCATGGCCGTATTCATTGCATGTATTCCATCACCACATCTATGCTGACCTGTACCTGGTCTACAAGCTCAGCTAAAGGGATTTCTCAGTGTAGAACAAGAGGAATCTCTGAAATATTGAATATAGCCCCTAAACAGACACAACAAAGGAGAGTCTTCACCTAACTTGAAATACACTCCAAAATCAATTAAACTGAAGGTCAGGGCTAATGTTTCATGAATATTTTTATTATTCTGACTAAGGTTAAAAAAATACTTTTTATTTCTAAGGATATTAATTTTAAATGCAGCCTGCCTAAGAGTTTCACATTTACTATTGTTCACCCCTTATTATCCCATAGAATTATGTTTTTATTTGGAGGCTATAACTATGGTGCTTACTACTGACTCATGCTCAGCAATCACTCTGATGGTGCTTTTTGGGAGCATAGCAGTGTGAGGGGTCGAACTACATTCCGCAATCCCATGTGCACAGAGCATGCATTTTAATCCCCTACTGATTTTTGGTTCCTCTCAGAGTTATCAATGATTACTTTTATCTCTTATCACTAGCCAAGCAAATTCAAACTGCACTGTCTGATTTTCATAGTCTTGGTTCTTTTTTGTTGTTTTTTAAATATAAAAGAACATCAAGTAATTTCAAGTAAAATGGTCAACAATCCCTTATTAATCTAAAATATTAAGATTTAAAGATAAATATTTTTGAGAGTAGAGTGCCTCATATTTTCAAAGGAATTTGATAAACCGTACCAGACAGAAAAGTAATAATATGCTAAAAAATTCCTCCACAAACAGTTTAGTTTTAAGTTAAATATCTATTGTCAATATCTACCACTAGTGTAGATAATTATTACCCCAGGAGACCAAATGTGCTCTCTGAGAAAATTGCAGGATTGTCTGCTAAAAATATGGGCTATTTTTATCACTTTGTACTTAAATATACAATGACTAGACCACGCATGTTTTTTTGTTGTTAAGGTAGCTATTATATTCTTACTTATCTTAGCTAGAATAAAATCCATGGCTTACTGATTGTTTAAGGCATCAATAGACTATTAATAATGAGTAATATATACATATATATATATATATACAGTGACAAGAAGTCTATTTATTGTAGGTTTGGAATATCTCAGCTTTGTATTTATCCCCTAATTGTAGGAATTAATGGTACCATTACAATGTTGTGAAAATATGTTAAAACTCGGAGTGTAAACTTTTATGAGAACACAGCAAAGAAAGCTTTCCTCCTTACATTCATCACAGATTGCTCATAACAGAATTTTATTTATTGGTAATAAATATATTATTATATTACACATATATACATATAACTATGTAGGAACATAGATATACATATATTTGGTTTTAAAAAATTTATGCATTAAAGATAGAAAACTACATAGTCAATATTATTTTAAACTTGCAGTTAGTATTATACTGATATGTCTTCAGGGTGGATGGATAAGTGTGTTTGTATGTGTGTGTGTTGGGGACCAGGCAGTTTAATCAAACAGAGACCACTTTTTCAGGATAAGATACCTGTCAACTCTTAACATTCTAAAACTTCGCAAGTGGGGACATTAAAATAATTTCTATTTCAATGAGATCATGAGCCACAAACTTTCTGTTCCATGATTCCATACTTAATAAAGATATAAAGTTTCTCTATTTATAGAGAATTGCTAATTTATGATCTTAGATTTCCAATATCATAAGGAGTCTGTGTGTTTGTGAAAGGACATGCAAGAGAAAAATCCAAGTTACATAGAACATCGATGTAAAACACTATACTGTCCCTTTGACAAATTCAATAAGAGTAAAATTGAACCCTGAATAGATGAATGTCAGTAAACTAGACATGATATTAAATGCTGTACAAACTACAAGCATAGTCCTTATCAATTTTGGTTTTGTTTTCTATAATTGCATAAGCATTTTTCAATTCTAAATAATGAAAAATGAAATAAAACTTTTAAATGATACAAAAATTAAATGACAGAAAACAACAGCTAATAAGATATCATAAATTATGTAGAGACATTAGACAAAAGAAGGTCAGTAAATGAGCAACTGGCATTTTATTTGATACTATAATTTTATAAGCAAGGTCATTTATCACTAAAATAGAACTTTGATGACTTTATTAAAATAAAGGATACTGTGTCACTAAAAAATTTTCCATTTCATTTCACTTTAAATGCTTCACATTGCACATTTAAGATCTATATTATATATAAAAAAGCAAGATTAATATAACTGAAGTAATTGGGGTTAATATAAAATTAACACTAATTGTAGACATTGATATAATTTTTCAGGGAGATCAATATATACATACATTGATACACACATGTATTTGGTTTTTTTTTTTTTGCTTTTTTGGTTTCTCCAGCAATACTCAGGGGTTACTCCTGGCTCTGCACTCAGGATTTACTCCTGGCAATGCTCAGGGGACCATATGGGATGCCGGGAATCAAACCCGGGTCAGCCGTGTGCAGGCCAAATGCCCTACCGCTGTGCTATCACTCCAGCTCCATGTATTTTTCTTACTCTACATTTATCTGTATCAGAATAAAAATCAACAACAAAGACCAGAAATTTTAGAAAAGAAAAAGTTCAGACATGAAAATATGCAAAGAGTACTACTAAGATACTATCCTAATTTGATGAGAAATCCTTAAAGTAGTCAACAAAGAATTTAAAATATCAAGAATGAGACTGGAAAGACAGTTAGGAGCACCTGCCTCATATTCAGCCGCGACTTTGATCCTATATGTTTCCCTGTAACCGCAGTGAGATCTGAGCAGAGACCCAGGAGTAATATCTGAGACCACTTGGTTCAGCCACAAGGCTCATATGAAGAATAAAGATAAAAACCACAGTTCTGTACTCTAAGATTCAAAATCCATGCATATTTTAAAGAGTTATACTTATTAGTTGATATACATGCAGAGCATATACATAGTTGTTGGGCACTAAGCGGTTAGTCTTAGGGCCTGGCTCTTTCCACCATGGGGCCTAAGCAGGACCCAGAAGTAGGCCCCTGTTCTTAGGGCAATAAAGCCCAAATACATCCATGTGAAAAACGTCATTACAGAATGTGTCTAGTCTTCTAACCCCAAAGACATGTAACTGCTGTTCTATTGCAATGGCCCAGGAGTTTGCCGGTGCTGTTACTCTGGCCAGGAATTTGCAGGTGCTGTACGACTTGTGCTTGTCTCTACCCATGTGCTGAAGCCGAAGTTCAAGCCCAGGCATGCAGGTCTCAGTGACTACGCCAACCGCAAAGGCCTGGTGGCCTCGCCAAGAACTGCTCCTAGGGCTCTTGCCAGACAATAGTTATTCAGGTGCAGGGCAGAGTCTCTGCCTGCCCTCCCTGTGTTAGAAAGATGGGGACGCCTTGTTTGGAGGGCAGGTTTTTGCTCCTTGGCCTGTCCTCCACCAGGGTCCCAGAAGTCAGAAAACCCCACACAACACAACCACAGGCATTCTCTGTCTGGACTCCACAGCTGGACACAGCCTAACCCAAGAGAGAAGCCGAGTTCAAGCCCAGGGATGTGGGACTCAGCAACTACACCAACCCAGGCTTTTTAGGGAACCTGGATTTGGGTCACCTCACACCCTTGGGCCTGGCAACCCCACCCAGAACTGCTGCAGGGGATCTCGGCTGGACACCAGGTATTTAGGTGCAGGGCGGAGTCTCTGCCTGCCCACCTTATGCTAGATTGATGGGGTGTCTTGGAGTGGGGGCAGGTTTTTGCTCCTTTGCCTGTCTTCTGCCAGGCTCCCAGAAGTGCTGGATACAAAAGATCCTCATGGCAGGCGGGCTTCATCTCAAAATCGGTATACCACAACGTAGTGAGAGTCATAGGCTAGGTAAGACTGTTTGCTGATAATCATTGAAAATGATCCCATCCGAGAACTGGTGCTTTGACTATAGTCAAAAAGATACACATGATAACCTCTAAATGGACGTATTACAATCCACAATATGTAAGAAAGGGAAGTGAGTTGGAGAGAGAGGAGAGAGAGAGAGGAGAAAGAGAGAAAGGAGACAAAGAACCTGCCTTGAAGGCAGGGTGGGGGGGATGGGGAGGTAAGTGGGGACATTGGTGGTGGGAAATGGGCATGGGTGGAGGGATGGGTGCTGGGACTCTGTATGATTGAAACTCAGACATGAACATCTTGCAATTTTTATATCTTCACTGTATCACTGTCTTCCTGTTGTTCATCGATTTGCTCGAGCGGGCCCCAGTAACATCTCCATATGTCCTGTCTCATGCAAGTAGAGCCAAGGGCATCTGCTTGCTCCAGGAACATGAAGAACCACAATCCATTCGGAATGAGGTCTATAATTGTTACTGGTATTTGGCATATCAAATACAACACGGGTAGCTTTCCAGGCTCTGCCGTGCAGGTAGCATACACTTGCAGTCATCTCTAAGTCCAGTATTTAATGATAATCTGCGCTGCCGCTTGCGCCGCGTGAGCCAGACTGTGATAGGCTGGTGTGCAGGGTGGAGTTCTGACGAGAGAGAAGTCGGATGTGGAAAATGGAGGCCCTCATGGGAGTGGGGGGGTCGTCTGGCTTGTTGCAAGGCTCTGCTGGGCTGGCGGGCCAGGGGTAGAACCCGCCATCTCTCCTGGGCTCCTTGTGAGCGGCTGGGCACAGGGAGAGCAAGTAGCAGCTCTGCCCCATGTCAGTCTCTGGATCAGCATACCTGGGCCGGATTAAAAGACTGCAGCAGGGTGGATTTCGATGAGCCGGACTGTGATAGGCTGGTCTGCTGGGTGGAGTTCTGACGAGAGAGAAGTCGGATGTGGAAAAATGGAGGCCCTCATGGAGTGGGGGCCTCCATTTTTATATCTTATGGTGGTATAATAAAATAATTTTTAAAAATAATATACTGCCTCAGTGAGAAAGAGAAGTTGAAAATTGCCTGTCATCGACACAGACAGGAGGAGGGGGAAATCATGGGACACTGGGAGAGGGAAATTGGCATTGGTGGACGTATGGGTCCTGAAACACTGCATGACTGAAACCCAAATATGAACACTTTTGTAATTGATTTCTCAGGGTGGTATCTAAAAATAAAAAAAACAAAATAAAAGGCTTAGGCTGTGCTCAATAAAATGGGACCTGCTCGCCAGAAACCCTGCTCTGTGGTGTCTTCCTTATTTCTGCAGCAGCGGCAAGGCAAAGTTTCTCCTAAGTTCTTCCCTCTCCTTTTGCAGGAAGAAGTCCCGCAAGATCTAGGTCTCCCTCCTATTTCTGGGTCCCACTTTCAAGGGCCCATGGTGGGATAGAGCCAGGCCCTAGGACTTAGTGCCCAACAATAGTGAGTAAATAATTTCTTATTTATAAATGTGATCTATATAAAATTGATGACCATATATGATTTATAGTGATAAATATGCAAAAAAGTTCACTTATAATGTAGGTTGCAGATATATAATTTATAGAAAATTTTATTTTAAATGATGCTATATGACATGCTTTGAAAAATACTCTTTCTTAATGACCAGGTACAAAGAAACCTATGTTTCTGTTTTTAAATTTATCCCCAAGACACAAACGCATTAATGAAAATTTTATATGTACACTTAATTCTTTTTTAAAAATTTTATTATACCATGTGAGATATTCAATTACAAGTATGTTCATAATTGGGTCTCTACTATCCAGTGTTACAGCACCCATCCCTCCACCAGTGCCCCATTTCCACCACCCACATCCCAAACAGTCTCCCCCAACCCCAGCCACCCCCCTATTGTGAGGCACATTTTCTACCTCTTTCTCTCTGTCTCTGTCCCTGTATTTCTCTCTCTTATTTTACACTTTGTGGCTTGCCCTACAGATATTAATGGCTTATGATGTCTCTATATGCATATCCAATAGTGAGTTCTAGTGTGACATTATCATTCCCCATCCCCATAATCTTTCCAGTTTGTTGCAACTAGAATGATCATTACAGTGTATAAATGTGAACGATCCAAGGAAGAACCCGGTCCTAAATTCCATTATTGTCTAAGATTGTTGCGCCAGCTGCTCTGTGGCCATGTCCCAGCACAGCTGTGGGTTTGGAGTGTCTCTCTTCCAGATGTTTGCTGTGGTGACTGGCAGCTTGAAGCCACGCCTATTGACTTGGAGGTGGAGGAATGGGTGGAGGAGCCCAAATCCCCGCTCCAAGTCTGGCCAGCATGGCCCCCTGCATGTGTGAGCAAGCCCTAGGATCTATGTAGGACACACCCAGGGGCTGGCCAAGCCTCTAACCATACTCTGTAACTCCATGGGCCACCCCACTTGAGGCTGAGCTTGCAGCTAGGGTTGTACACTTAATTTTACTGTAGCACCTAGCACTGTAGCCAGTTTATGGAAACCACCCAGGACATGCAAAGACATAAGAGTGGAAAATGAAATTTTTTATACGTATAAATAATAGACTACTATGCAGCTACAGTAATTAACAGAAACACAGAATTGGTTTGCAACTTTGCAACTTGAATATCTTGCATAAAGAGAAATAAGAAAGACAAGGACAAATATAGGATATTATCACTGTGGTACTATAGAATAATTTGTCTAAGAAATGGAAGGTATCAGACAAAAAACAATTTTTTTGAGATGCAGGAACAAAAAATGTCACAAGAGAGAGATGGAGGGAAGGAGCAAAAAGATAAGGGGTTGGGTTATTGAGCACATTTGCAGTTGGAGAGGAAAGGTAGCCATGCTTAGCTAAATAACGGGGTCTACCAGTGCTAAGGCATATGGAATCCAAACCATAATTAAACGTAATATGTGTCTCTCAAGGAGAGAGTATAAAGAGAAGGGACGTTTATTGGTGGAAGAATGCAGTGGGATAGAAGTTGGGAATATTGTATGACAAAAATTCTATTGTCAACCAATTTGCAAATCATAATTACAATTTTAAAACAAAAAATCTGTGAGAAAAACTGCTACAAAGTATTAAGTTATACTTGCTTTTTAATGTACTAGGCTGTCCTTTGTTCCAAACATGTTTGTTAGGAACAAACATCTCTGAATGCAGCAGTTATGTGTACCTAGGTCGAGAAATCAACATGATGAACTACCTAAAACCTGAGCTGCGCAGGAGGAAGAGAGCTGCATGGAATGCCTTCAAAGGCATGGATGAAATAGCTAAAAGGACAAAGAACCTCCGGATCTGGGCACATCTCTTTTAACTCCACCGTTCTCCCTGAATTAACGTGCGCCTCAGAGACCTGGGCCCTACGAAAAGCAGGATGAGAATGCTATTCGGGTCTCCCAGAGAGGAATCGAAAGAGCTATGCTTGGAATATCACGCCTCACTCAAGTGAGAGAAGGGAACCGCAGTTCTGACCTCCATCGCTATTCCAGAACCAGGGATGCTGTCTCGTTTGCCAAGGCATCGAAAATCAGATGGGCTGGACATGTAATGCGATTTGGAGACAACCGCTGGACTAGAGCCA
Organism: Cryptotis parvus; assembly: GCA_021461705.1. Lineage (NCBI taxonomy): Eukaryota > Metazoa > Chordata > Mammalia > Eulipotyphla > Soricidae > Cryptotis > Cryptotis parvus. The sequence goes on from JAJIBD010030968.1 coordinate 7,508, forward strand.
TTACTGACTGGATCCCATGGGATGTCAAAAGATCACGTGGCCGCCCACCTACAAGATGGTTAGACTTCCTTGTAAAGACCCTGAAGGAACGGTTTGAGGCTCTTCATATTCCTGAATCAACCAGATGCCATTGGGCTACATTGGCACGTGATAGGGTCCAATGGAAATGTTACTGGCGCCCACTCGAGGCTGTCCTTAAATCTATCCCAGAAGAGATATCTTGTTTAGACTTCATATTTTCCCTAGTGTCACCATACCAAGAGTTTTGTCGAAAAATTTTCCCATTATGTGCTCTGCAATGCCTTAACAATTGCATCAGAAGTAATGTGAGTTATCTGGGTAGAACATAGTTCCAAGTAATACTTGTCACTTGTCACTTGCCACTTGTCTTGTTCATCGATTTGCTTGAGCAGGTGCCAGTAATGTCTCCATTCATTGGGAATGAGGTCCGTTATTGTTACTGTTTTTGGCATATATAATAAACCACAGGTAGCATGCCAGGGTCTACAGTGGTTCTGGGTTTATCCCAGGGAACCCAGTCTTTCATTTAGAAATTTATGTCTCCACATTTCTGTTTTAAAAATGCATGAGGATTTCTGAAAACAAGACAGAGGCGTTTCTCAAATGGAACAGCTAATTAACTATAAACACTTTAAAGGTAAGAGCCCCCAAATCTCAGGTATCTCAGAGACTAACATAGACATTAAAAAAATCAGCGAAGAGGACAGAGTAGACTCATGCTTTAGTGGACAATGGTGAAGGTCTGTAGAAATGCATGAAGCATCGGGCATAAGTAACAAACTATTATCCTCATACAATTTAGGATTGGGAGTTTACAAACCATGGAAACACATCTCCTCACTGAGTTGAAACTCAAGCAAAAAAATCTTAGGTGCTCCTTAAGTGAAGGGTGTTTACAAGGGGAAAAAATAATAAAAAGCATTAAAAAAAAAGTACAATCTGACTGCTCAATGAACAACTTGTTCTTTGAAAGATGAAATAGGCCAAACTCTTGCCAAATTTTAAAAACAGAGGAAACAATTCAGACAAAAGAGACAAATAAAAAATATATGGCAACAGATAAATGACTTTCAAGAAAACATATCTTGATCATTTTTAGCAAATTATCAATAAAACACAATACAGAACATTATTGTGTGTCTTCTATGGTGTAGTCATCCTTAAGAACAGTGGTAGGAAAAATTGGAAATAATGGTGGTGGGATTAGAGTTGAATATTGAATCACTTGTATCACTTGTCTTCCTGTTGTTCATCAATTTGCTTGAGTGGGTACCAGTAACATCTCCATATATCCTGTCACATGCTAGTGTAGCCCAAGAGCATCTGCTTGCTCCAGGAACATAAAGAGCCTCAAACCATTCCTTCAGGTCATGGGGATGTGGTCTATAAGTGTTACTGGTATTTGGCATATCAAATACGACACAGGTAGCTTGCCAGGCTCTGTAATAAGGGTGGGATACTCTTGTAGTCACCTCTCATCTCATGCATTTATAGATGAACCAAAACCGGGAGAGATCAGCTCTTCTGCTGGGTGGAGCTCTGCCAAGCTGGGGAGTCCGGATGTTGAAAATGGTGGCCTTCATGGTATGGGGGTTCTTCTGGCTTCTTGCGAGGCTTTGCTGGGAAGCGGGCCAGGGCTAGAACCCACCTTCCCTCCTCGGTGCCTCGTGATCAGCAGAGCACAGGGAGCCTGGTAGCAGCTCTGCCCTGTGTATGTGAGTCTCAAAGAATATTGAATGTGTTTGACAAATTAACACAAACAACTTTGTATAAAAAAAACACACTAAAAAAAGAAAGAAAATTGAGTAGAAGCCCACTATGTTCAATAATTAAAAGTAGTAACACAGATGGCCCAATTTGCACTAACTGCTCAGCAAAAAAACAAAAACATGACTTTAGCAACATAATTATGATATAAATGGTGAAAGAAGAAATATAAGCAAATTAATTATTGCCTGCTAAGGAGTAGGCTTAGGAGATGGGTAGTAAACTGAGGTTTTTAGTAGTGGTAAAGGCACATTGCAGTGAAATATTTTGTAAATCACCATGTTTAAATAAACTTTTAAAATATACAAAAATAGATGTTCCTATGTTGATTGTCAATGTTGTACGCTTGAAACTTAAAAATTTAGTGTAATGATGATTATACAAATAAACTCAAATAATTCAATACTGCAGCAGGGTGCTGCAGTCTTTTTAATCTGGCCCAGGTATGCTGATCCAGAGACAGACATGGGGGCAGAGCTGCTACTGGCACTCACTGTGCCCAGCCACTGGTGAGGTGCCCGGGAGGGGATGGCAGGTTCTAGCCCTGGCCCGCCACCCCAGCAGAGCCTTACAACAAGCCAGACGACCCCCCACTCCATGAGGGCCTCCATTTTCCACATCGGACTTTCCCTCGTCAGAACTCCTTCCAGAAGACCAGCCTATCATAGCCTGACTCGCGCGGCTGCTTGCGGCTGCACGGTTCATCAATAAATGCTGGATTTTGAGATGACTACAAGAGTATGCTACCCGCACGGCAGAGCCTGGCAAGCTACCCGTGTCGTATTTGATATTCCAGATACCAGTAACAACTATAGACCTCATTCCCATGACCTGATGGAATGGTTTGAGGCTCTTTATGTTCCTGGAGCAAGCAGGTGCCCTTGGGCTCTACTTGCATGAGACAGGTCATATGGAGATGTTACTGGTGCCCGCTAGAGCAAATTGACGATGAACGGGAAGACAGTGATACAGTGAATTAAATACATTTCCCCTTTATAAGTGCTCCTCTTATTCCCCAAATGCATGTAAATAAACTGGTGTGATTTCTGCTATTAGTTCACACAGATAGAAATAAAATCACTAGTTTCACTTAACATCAAGAAAAATTAATATACGTGAATGACATCTGGGAGGTTGAGAGAAGTGAGGTATCAGGAAAATTGATTATTATGAATTTCAGAGAAACAGATGATTTTAATCATTGCAGCTATATCTTATAAAAAGAGAAATTGGAGGTATAAATTAGTAAAGGCAGTTAACTTGATATAATTAATTGTTGGATGCTGATTTGGAACTGATATGACAGTGAAAACTATAAAGCTCCCTCAGTTTTAGGGAGCTTCCTGTTTGAGGAGTTTTATTTCTAACAATTATATCAGGCTTCCAGATTCTGGAACCAAAATCAAGCAAAACAAAGTTTGAAAAAGAAAAAAAAAGACATAAAAGCAAACTCAACTATGACACAGATGTTGGAAACATTAGTAAAGTAATTTAACAAACCGCTCAGCAAAAAAAAAAAACACAGTTGAAGACTGTATATAAAAGGGAGATGACATGAAAGAACAAATGGGAATTATAAACAAGAGATGAATGTTTGAAAAAGAATGAAGACAAAATGATAACCATCAAAAACACTATTAAAAGGATGAAGAAGTCTTTCATGAGCTTAGTTGGTGACTGGACATAAAACCAAATCCCATAAACTTCTCAAACAAAGAAAAATCAGGCACAGATTGACAATGGAAATAAACTAACAGAAAAAATACTTGATGTGAACATAAGTAGTTAAAATGCAATTAATACAACTATGTCCATAGTACTTGATATGATATTGGTCCAAATATCTTCACTGTCTTTCTATTGTTCATCGATTTGCTCATGTGGGCATCTCTGTAACTCCTGTCACAAGCGAATGTAAGCCAAGGACATCTGCTTGCTCCAGGGACAGGAAGAGCCTGAAACCATTCTTCAGGTCATGGAACTGAGGTCCATAATTGTTACTAGTTTTTGGCATAACAAGGAAATAAAACACGGGTAGCTTGCCAGGCTCTGCCGTGTGTATAGTCTCAGTAGACGGCTCTCATCTTGAACATTTACTGATGAAAGTAAAATAAAACAAAAAGCATGAAATAAATAAAAAACTAATATTCTGCTGAGCAGGGCTTTGGTTCAGTGGCAGAGCACTTGACTTAATGTGTGAAACCTGAGATTCAACTTTGGATCTCCTTCCTCCAACACAGTGTTTTACCCACCTTGGCTGCTCTGCGTGCCTGACCTCCCTTCCCTGCTGAACGCTGCCGTCCAGTCACCGCACCTCTCACGCCACCCCCCCACCCCCATTGACTGGTTATTTGCATTTCATGGCTTTCTCTCCCCACCACAAGATGAGATCTAAGAGATCTGGCCCTTTGCTGTCTGCTGCCACCCAGCCCCTGAGACAGTCCTGGTGTCCAAGGTGCTCTGTGACTATATGTGACATGAATACGTGAGCTCAGTCCTGAAATAGGTGCTTTACATAGGCATTCACCTTTCTGGGCACCGGCTCCATAATGGACCCTGTCTGGTGTACTTGACATCATAAAAATATAATTATTACAGCAAAATGCACAGTTTGTCCTACTATGTGCCAAGTCCTGGGCTAGTTGCTCTTCAACGCATAGATTCTGCTTTGCTGGTTCTTTTTTTTTTTTTGGGGGGTGTCACACCCGGCAATGCTCAGGGTTACTTCTGGCTCTGCACTCAGTAATTACTCCTGGAGGTGCTCAGGGGACCTTATGGGATGTCTGGGATTGAACAAATCTGATTCCAAATATCTTACTTTAGAAAAATATCAAAGATTATTAAGACGGTTTATAAAAAAAAGTGAGCACAATGTTATATGTATGGAACCTACCTTTTATGTAAGACAAAATTTAAAATTAAAGAATAGAAATACATTTTTGGCATCCAGCACCCAATCAGAATTTCCCTCAGAGTCAGAACAACTGAGTGTGACTTACAAACAAAATGTATTCTTAAAAAAATTTTATTATACCACCGTGAGACATACAATTACAAAGGTGTTCATAATTGGTTCTTGGTAATACAGTATACCAGCACCCATATCCCTCCAACAGTGCCCCATTTCCACCACCAATGTACCCCACCCCTCCCCCCCCCCCCCCCCCCCCCCCAGGCTGCCTCAATAGCAGGTACCCCAGTTTCCTCTCTTTCTCTCTCTGTCTCTGTCTCTGCATCTCTCTCTCTTTTTTTACATCATGGCTAGCCCTGTAGATATTTAGAGTTTATCACTTAAGTCTCTGTGTATATTCAACGGTGAGTTTTAGTCTGCCATTACCATTTCCCACACTTAGTAAAACACTGGTATCTATCTGTATGTTGAAATATGCCTTATAGAAACCTAAAATATTATAATATTTATAAGATCAAAAACAGTAAATAATAATTTAGAAATTTGTTATAAATTTAGAAACCTGCAAAGCAAAAGCTATAATATACCCATGATAACATTTATTTTGAAAATAGCTTCATATCTTTAAATTTGACATAGCACATTGCTGAGACTTTCACAAAATCACATATTTTCTCCCAAAATCACCAGTTTAATGCTTTTTAAAATGATAACATGAGTTAGTAGTTTTATCTAGCTCTCTTTTCAATGAGATTGCTGCATTTACTCTAAAAAATGAACTCTACTGATATCAGATATTTGCCTTTTTCTTGTGTTTTACTATAGTTATCTTTTACATGTTGTCATTATATTTTCTTTAAACTTTAGTTTTTTTTTTTAATTCAGGTTACCAGCACTAATAACTGTTTAATGCTTTTTCATTTTTTTACTGTAAATCATAATAGTAGCTTTGTGTTTTCTAGTCCCCAAAATTATATATTTAGAAAATAATTGTCCTTTACTATGATAAACATTTTTTATTATACTTTAACTAGGAATAAAGCTATCACAAGTCATTCCCGTTACTCAAATCTCAATGAGTTTCCAGAAGTACAATTTTATGCTTTACTTTAATATTTTTTCTTCTTCCTACTAAGATAATGTGCATTTTCTTAAACATAGAGCTATAAAAATTGTTAGTTGAAGCTATTTATTTTTTTTAACTTCTGAATTAAACAATAACTGTAATTATGATTGATGCAATCATTGTGAAATATTGTCTCATTTAGTTTGACTCAAGGCTAATATGCCAAACTGATTTTCTAGCTTTTATACATATTTAAGTTCTTTGAACTTGTCCAGGATAATCTTGAATATAGAAAGGGCTGCAAAACCCTTCATTTCTGTGAATCAATTATGTTAAGGGATTCTTCAGTTGGGAGCTATTCATAATGGCATTTCAAGGAAGTTTTGCCTAAAATGAAGATGATTAAATAAAAATCAACTCAAATTCAAACCTAAGGGGATATTTTCTTACCACTGTAAGAATAAACACTGTTCTTCTCACTCATTATTTTATGTTAATTAAGGAAAATAATGGTTGTTAAAGTTCTCAGCACATTCCTAAATGTCTATAAAAATCATTTTTCCCCTGAGTTTATAAAGAGAAAAAAAAAGGCATGGAAAATCTTTGTGTAAACTACTCCTATCATTGTATTATTCCCACTACCTTGAAAATTTGCTAAATAACAAGATTAGGAGAAAGTTAAAGACCACTTTGTTTACTTTGTCTGATCCTATTGTTTCTCAAGGCTTACTCTATGGAATCAAGGATCATTTCTGCTGGGCTTTGGGAACCACATGTGATGCCAGCTGACAAAATTGGAGAAACTATGTATAAGGTGAGCATTCAACCTTCTCTACTAACTCTCAGGCCAAACATATGTCTTAAATGGTGTATAGGACCATAGTAGTATAGTTAAGGACTACATGTGTCCTTAAACAGTTCACATATTTTATTACTCACAGCTCACCTTTGTGCTTTGCCTTTCTTTCACTTGTTTATTTTTTGGCCACTAAGTACTGACCTTAGTATTCAGGTCTTATTTCTAGCTTTGCCATCAGCTAATCATTCTGGGGGCTTCTTGGGACAGCATATGTGGAAGCACAGATCCCTTTACCCTTTTCAAACAAAGTAATATAGTGCTTGTAGATATTCAAATTACATTCTATTAATAATTAAATTTGTATAGCATGATGACAAGTTTGCAGCAAATATTCAATATCATATCTGTTCAAATAAAATTTATTTAAAAATATAACCTATAGGGAACAGACTGATTAGTATAGCTGATGGGGCACTTGCCTTGCATGTTTATGACTTACTGGATTTAAGCCTCAGCATCACATATGGTCCTTGGAATGGAATTACTCAATGAGTAATTTTTTTTTTTTTTTTTGCTTTTTGGGTCACACCCGGCTATGCTCAGGGGTTTCTCCTGGCTCTGGACTCAGGAATTACACCTGGCAGTGATTGGGGACCATATGGGATCCCAGGGATTGAACCTGGGGGGGCTGCATGCAAGGCAAATGCCCTACCTGCTGTGCTATCACTCCGGCCTCTCAATGAGTAATTTTTGAGCACAGAGTCAGAGGCACCTCCTGAGCACTGTGGAATGCCCCACCCACCACACACACACACATCTAAATGTAAAATTTATATTGCACAAAAGTCTTCCATGTCTGTCAGTAGTTCAAAATATTTTACAAACATTCCTAGGGGATGTCAGCTAGGGATAATAATTTTCTGTTTTTTCAATAGACATTTTATATTTCAACCAGTTTTATATTTATTTTGACTATTCAAGTAGTTCTTTTTTTTCTTTTTTTTTTGGGGGTGTCACGCGCAGAGACACTCAGGGATTACTACTGGCTCTTCGCTCAGAAATTACTCCTGGTGGTGGCATCAGACCATCTGGGATGCTGGGGAACCTAGGTTGGCCTCGTGCAAGGCAAATGCCCTACCCACTGTGTTATTGCTCCAGCCCCTATTCAAGTAGTCCTTAACCAATAAAAATAAGCAAGTTGGTACATAATTTTGGTCATGCTGTTTAAAAGTGCTGATCTTGGGGCAAGAGCAATAGCACAGCAGGTAGGGTATTTGCCTTGTACAGGCTGACTGGGGGACCCATATAGTTCTTTGAGCACTGACAGGAGTAATTCCCGAGTGCAGAGCCAGGAGTAACTCCTGAGCATTGCCAAGTGTGATCCAAAGAGCAAAAATAAAACAAAATAAAAGTGCTGATCTAAAACAAATACTCAGACATGTTCAAATGACACTGTAATACAAAATTATAACACAAGTGTTAGTCACCTGCTAGAATCCTGGACATAAGAATAAACAATAGAATCCCATTTCAGTGAGATCCGATAAAAATTTTCCAAGAGGTAGCTAAATCCAGAACTTTTTATGAGCTATTATAACTTAAACACAATTTATGTGACAAGCAAAGTATGACTAAACAATTTTATGGAATTCATGAACTCTGATCTCATTCAAATGTAAGATTTTCTGTTGCAGGACTCCTCTAAGAGCCCCCCTTTTTCTACCCTGTGGAGATTTTTCCTGGCTGGTCTTGCTCAAAACATTAGCATATAAAAAGACATTGGGTGAGGTGCTGTGAGAAATTACCTGAGGGCATTTGACCCTGCCAGGAGAAGTTTACATTTGGCTTGCAACTCCTCCCAGCTCTGCTGGGAGGCTTTGAATTTTCATCTCTAGATAGCCCAGCTCAGAATGCCCTGGGCTAGGGAGTTTGGGCAGATTTCCAGCTATAAAAAAAGCTGCAAGAAAGAAGCTCTCTCTCTTTTTCCCCCTTTTTTGCCTTTTCGGTTTCCCTTGGTGTTTTGCTTCTCCATCCTCTTCATTCTCTGTTGGCCCTCAACACGTGGTGGCAGCCATCTTGGCCTGCACCTGGCTGGGGACTAGCTGGGAACGCAGAGTCCAGAGGCTCTCCCTGCTCTTGGATTGTATATTGGAGCCTGTAATAGTAAAGCCCTTTTAAAACTGCATCGGATTCCTGAGTTTTCATCCATTCCTCGCCGGCTCGGAGGTAGAAGGGAACTCACTTCTCAGCACTGTTGGGGACCCCGCGGAGCTCCCGGCAATTTTCTACAATTATGAATGTATTAGGTTAACTAAAATATATAAACTAGTCTTAATAATAAATTCATTTGTATTTTACTTTACAAGAAAATGTGCATAGACAGTATTATTCTCTTTCCTTATTTTTACTTCAAAAGCAGGAAGAGAATTCTATTCAGGTCTCTCAAAGAGGAATCAAAAGAGCTGTGCTTGGAGTATCATCCCTCACTCAAGTTGAAACAATGGCTTCTCGCCCACCACAGAACACAAAGACAGGAACCAGAGGTAACTGATAAAATAACAGCTCAACCAGAGGTAACTGATAAAATGATGGCTCGGCAAGACAAGAGCACAGCAGGAAGGGCCTTAAGCAAATAATTCCAGGGAGGGCTGAACATCGAGAGGCAAACATTCCCGAGAGGTTGCGTCTGATGTCCCCCTCTGTATTTGGTATGATACGTGACTGGGCCCATGCCGTGCCAAATATGGAAAGAAGTATTAGGCACGCTCAGATTGGTGGGTAATGGTTACCTGATGCAGAGTGATTGGCTGTCTGCGCGAAGACCTTGATGTAATATTTTAAACCCATTGGATAGTTATGCTCAGGCTTTTCTGTAGCGTGGGAATTATTCCTTAAAATATCCTCCCTGGAAGGCTCAGGGCTCTTAGCCACTGACCATTTAGGGGTCACGCTATGAGCCCGAGTATACTCGCTTATTAATAAAACCCTTGCTTTTGCACAGGACTTGGTCTCTCAGAGTTTTCCTTGGTAGTTGCGACATTCCGAGGCTCCCATCAGTCATCCCATCGGGTGGCCAACCCTTACAAAGTCAAAGAAGGAATCCAGAGTTCCAACCTCTGCTGACGATGGAAAATCAGGGACACTCTTTCGTTCGCCAAGGCATCAAAAATCAGGTGGACTGGACATGTAATGCAACTTGGAGATGACCGCTGGACTATACCTGTTACTGACTGGATCCCACAGGATATCAAAAGATCATGTGGCCACCCACCTGCAAGATGGTCAGATTTTTTTCATCAAGACCCTGAACGAACAGTTTGAGGCTCTTCTTATTCCTGGAGCAAGTAGATGCCATTGGGCTACACTTTTATTTGTCCCTGGCACATGACAGGGACCAATGGAAATGTTACTGGTATCCCCTCAAGGAAATAGATGAATAACAGGATGTCAAGTGATCAAGTGATATTTTTACTTTGATATTCCTAAGAAATAATCATTACATCATGGCCCAGGGTTAATACTTAAGCACTAGACATTGCATTTATGGCCCAGCAAAACCAGGGAAGGAAAAAAAATGTTAACAGTTGTCTGCAGGTGTCATACTACGTGAAACATTCCCTTTCAACTACAGGAAATACTAGTTGCATGAGATATAAGACATGGGAAATCTTGTCAGTTTGATCATGTCTTAAGCAAAATATTGAAGATATTGATTCATATGATCATTAAGATGGTTGAATATGTTCTTAGAACAATTTAAGTAGCACAGTATGTATCAGCAAATACAAGTGACTATAGATATATGGACAATAAATATGGACAAAAAAGTACTCTAAGTAGGTTCAGGGAAAAATATACCTCAGTAACAATCTATCAGTCTATCAAATAACCACTGATCCCACTGAATCTTCCAAACAACTTAAGTTTTACCAAGTTTCCTATGATCTGGTGATTTCTCAAAAGAAAAAAAAATGTTTCATAACCTATGATAGCTTTCAGTGGAAAATTTCAAGACAACATAATCTTTAGAAAAAGATATGTGGAAAAAGTTTTTTTTTTAATTTTATAGATGATGATATTAAAGGAAGGGTGTATAAATTACCTCACCAAAGTCATATGGCTAAAAGATGTTGAAGGAACAATAGCAAGTCAGTTAGTCAGAAAAGCTATTAAAAATATGGTTTTAGCTACAAAAATCCACTCAAAGAGAATAATAATATTTACTAGACTTGGGAGGTAAAGTGGGACACAGCTTTAACAGTTTTGAAGGAAAAATAGAAGAAAGAATATGCATATGAAAAGCAAACTTATTTCAGTATCTTGTGATAGAAATGAGAAAACTGAATAAAATATACTATTAATGATATTAATTGTTTAAATTATGTAAACTTTATACATTATTTGGTGAAGAAAATAATAAAATATAATGCTTAAAATGTTACTCAACTGCTACTTAAATATTTTATAAGATTGTTTTAAAATCACAAAATTCCTACTAGATTAAATGGCATCTTGAAATAAGATAGATGAAAACAACCTTGAAATTATATTAATATAGACTAATTGAGATAGTTGAGACAGTTTGTTCAATGTCATAATATTTAAACACTAATACTATATTTATTTGTCACACAAATAAACAACTTTTCACAGTTTTCAATTTTATTCACGGTCTTCAAAAGGTTGGTTCTTCTTTTTTATATTATGTCACGTCCTAAAACTGTGTGCTTTATAACTAAAGATGGATGTAGACATGATTGAAACTAATTTAGCTTTTTTCTCTACATAGGCATTTTAAAAAGAGACTCCATCAGTCAAAACACTGCATTCTTTCCTGTGCTCTGTTCAAGCCACGATACTCATAATAATCTTATCCTCCAGCTATTTTCCATGTTCTTTCTGTACCCACTGTTACTGATTATATATAATGGCATGCCTATGCCTATATTTAACCCTCTTACTGTTCATTGTTAAAATTAGTCATTATGGTGTCCGATAGCATCTCATATCTTGCATGTTTGAAGCTTGCTGAACAAAGACAGTTGGCAAGTCAGGATGTTATACGACAAGAAAAGCATTTTTAAAGCAACAAAATTCCAATTATGTTTTACCTAAAAATAAAAAAAGAAACAAGGATTAAAGAATAAGGTTTAAAACTCTGTTTTAGAATTTTCACATCTTTATGACTATTTTCTAAAGGATTGTAAATGACTCACTGCTGTTAAGTTCTTTTAATATAATCAAGTACTTTTTTGATTCACAGGACATTTCTCTTGAAGAGAGAGAATAAATAAAGATTAAGGTTTGTAAAAATACAGTATGAAATTGAAAAAGAAACTGATACTAAGAAATATTCCTTAATAGTTTCTGCAAGTAAGCAAGGAGAGTTGGGAGATATGGGAGTAAAAAGTTGAAGAAAGTACATAATTTTAGTGACTCGATCTGCTAAAATTGTGACAAGTTTTTGAATATATAAATATGAGGCTACAGTGTACTAATCTAATATATTTCATATATAACTTTCCCATTCACTGCACTTTAAGTAAAGTGTACTGCTAAATGATATTTACTATGCATGCACAGTAAGTAAAACACCTTATAAAGAAAGCCATTTGCCTGAAAAAAACTTAAAAATTCTGCAATAGCATCTACTGATCTAGAATGTACGGCCTGAGGCCAGGAAGGTATTTCAGAAGTTAAGGTGCTAGTCCAGCACATGGTCAACCATGGTTCCCAAGTACCACTTGGTGTCCTTCCTGATAACAGAGTGAAATAAAACCTGATCTCTAAAGGAGTTAGCACCCCAAAATCAACAACAGCAAAAGAATGTCCAACCTGACAGACTTCCTTAAAATTTTAAATTTGTACTATCATAAGTATATTTCCTACCTAAACAAACATGTATATAATATATTATATACATATGTTGTATCACTTGTATCACTTGTCTTCCCTTTGTTCATCAATTTGTTCGACCGGATGCCAGTAACTTCTCCATTTGTTCCTGTCGCACTGCTAATATAGCCAAAGGGTCTCTGCTCACTCCAGGAACATGAAGGGCGTCAAAGCCATTTATTATGGTGATGGGAATGATGTCTATTCTAGTTAGTGTATTTGGCATATCAAATAAGACCAAGATAGTTTGCCAGGCTCTTCTGTGCGGGCTCTTTTGTTTTTGGATTAACTGTTGTACAGCCTCAAAGTGACTGTGAGCAAACGGGACAGCTGGTAGCAGCTCCATCTGTGGCTATGAAGTAGGCCTCTCTCTAGGGTGGGGCTCTGACAAGCTGGGCTCAAGATTGGCTTCTCTCTTGGGTGGAACTCTGATGAGCTATGGTATTCGAATGCTGAAATACTGCCATCATGGCAGCCTTTACTTTATTAAAAGTAAGGAAACCCTTACTTTCTTTACTTTTAATAAAACTAATGGACACACGTGGTTACCACACATGCATACAATTAAAAATTAAAATCTGAGATAATAAGTACAGTATTATTCCATTTCTGGTCATATTAGCTGACTCTCAAGAAAGGATCAAAAATAAGAGTACATTACCTTCACTTCCTTACTCTGTACTACTTGTGTTTATTTAAGTTAATTAATTTACTAATTTTATTTATTTAGATTGTATCTAGCAATGCTCCTTGACTAATCCTGGCTCATTGCTCAGGAGTGATCCTGACAGTGCTTAGGGGACCATTCCGTGGGGTGAGGGATTGGAACTGGTGTCAGACACATGCACGGAAAGCTCCTTACCACTGTACTATGTTTCTGACCTCAGATGTTTATTTTTAAACTATAGGTTTATAGGAGACTTTCTATCAGAAAGACTAAAGGAAACTGAAGTACAGACCAAAGAAATGCACAGTCCCTCTGCACAGGGACTCAGAGGCCTGAGAAAATGTGGGTGAGAACATGGAATCTACCGCCTGCCTGTCCGTAGGGGGACACAGTGAGGTCCCTAAGAATGTAATCCCAGAGGCAGCCCCCAGACAATGAGCCTCTATGTGAACCCCAGCTACTTGCCAGCATGGCCCATTTCACTGTGGTCAGGAGCTGAGCCTGGCACGCTCACATTAGAAAGAGAACAGGTGCATTGAGAACCAGTTCCCTGGACCTACTTTGGGGACAGTGTACCCCACCCTCAGCCTCCTGGGAGCTACCCCATAGGGCAGAGCCCTACACTCTTGGCCCGGCCGGGTTCAAACACTGCTTTGCTACTTTCATACCACAAGAGTGTCCCAAGCAGCCTGTCCTCCGACCTGTTTTGTAACTGAGGGGGATCAGAGCACCCCACAGTCTCCCTGTGTTAATCTTTCCCACACCAAAGCTGCAAGGGAAGAAAAGCCTCAAAGGGAAAAGGCAAACGAGCAATACCTCTTCAATATCAGAAATCGGGAAAGGAACTTGGGGGTTAGGGGCAGCTTCCACAGGAAGCTCTTCTTTGGGAAAGGAGGAACTCAGGAAGGACCAATGGTTAGAGAAGGAGGCACCAACATGGCCAGCATAACTGAGAGGTGCGGTGCTAACATGGCTGGTCTCACTGAAGCCTGCTGGGAGGTGCTAACATGACCAGCCTCACTGAAGCCTGCTGTGAGGAGCTAACATGACATCACTGAAGCCTGTTGGTACTAGCTTTCAAAAACCTGTGATCACTGACACTGTGATGGAAAGCTTTTGGGCAGGTGGCTTCTCTGGATGCTCACTCCCAATGGGCCAGCAGGGAGGTGGAAGGCCTCCTGCCTCGACAGAGTGAGCTGTGCAAGCAGCCATGAACTTCAGGAGGCAGAAAAGGCTTGAGGCAGAAAAGAGCAGATAGTAGCCTGGGGTTGGAAGCAATCCCAAAAGCCAGGGGCCTTCCTGGGCACCCATCAACTTGAGGACACAGGAGAGAAAAAGTCGCACGCATATACATATTTATGTGCTTGTCTCATTTTCTACTAGATGTGTGGGTTTCTCTAGAAAACTGACAAAATGAGAGGCATTGATGGGCAATGGAGGAAGGATGGGTGCTGGAACACTATATGACTGAAACTCAAGCATGAACATTTTTGTAATTGTATATCTCATGGTGGTATAATGAAATATTTAAAAAATGAAGAAATATAAATAAATAAAATAATTTTGGTTGACACGTAATATTGTTTAAATTATGTAAAAATAAAATTCAGAAACAACAGTAAATAGCTAAAGAGAAAATACAGTTATTAAAAAAACTAGACATAATAGAAGATTTAAGATAAATTCACTTGATCACTTGAATCCCTTTATTCATCGATTTGCTCCAGTGGGCGCCAGTAACATTTCCATTGGACCCTATCACATGCCAAAGTAGCCCAATGGCATCTGGTTGATTCAGGAATATGAAGAGCCTCAAACCATTCCTTCAGGGTCTTGACAAGGAAGTCTGACCATCTTGTAGGTGGGTGGCCACATGATCTTTTAACATTCCATGGGATCCAGTCGGTAATGGCTCTAGTCCATCGATTTGATCTCCAAATCGCATTACATGTCCAGCCCATCTGATTTTCAATGCCTTGGCAAACGAGACAGTGACCCTGATTCTGGAATATCAATAGAGGTCGGAACTCCGGATTCCTTCTCTCACTTGAGTGATGCGTGATATTCCAAGCATAGCTCTTTCAACTCCTCTCTGGGAGACCCGGATAGCATTCTCATCCTGCTTTCGTGAGGGCCAAGGTCTCTGAGGCGTATGTTAATTCAGGGAGAATGGTGAAGTCAAAGAGATGTGCCCGGCTATTTCTTCAATGCCTTTGAAGGCATTCCATGCCGCTCTCTTCACCTGTGCAGCTCAGGTTTCAGGTCGTTCATCATGTTGATTTCTCGACCTAGGTACACATAACTGCTGCATTCAGAGATGCTTGTTCCATTGAGAGTGAATGGGGCCTCTGGAACTAGTTCATTTTTCATAAACATAGTTTTCTTTAGATTCAGCTGTAGACCTATCTTTCCACATTCTCAGTCGAAGTCAGCCAGCATTTGTGCCGCTTGGCTAATGTTTGGTGTTATTAGAACGATGTCATCAGTGAAGCGAGGTGGTGTAGTTGCCGACCATCTATCTTCACTCCCATTCCTTCCTATTCTAATTGTCGAATGTTGTTCTCGGAGGGTGTCGCTGAAGAGTTTTGGTGAAATGGTATCACCCTGTCGAACCCCTCTTTTGACACCATGATCACTTCCCTTGTAGAATGGTGAGATCCTGGTGGTGAATCTGTAATACAGCTCATGAAGGATGTTGATGTATTGCGTTTGAACACCCTGTTTGGCTAGGGCTTCGATGACTGCTTCAGTCTCCACAGAATCAAAGGCTTTCTGTAAATCAATGAACATGAGACAGAGCTGCATCTTGTACTCCCTACAAAACTCAATGAGCTTGGTTACCGTGTGGGTATGGTCGATTGTGCTGAATCCTGTCCGGAAGCCTGCTTGCTCGCATGGTTGTCCTTCATCTAGTGTTCTGCTAATCCTGTTCAGGATGACTCATGTGAACAGCTTGTAGATGACAGACAACAGACAGATGGGGCGATAGTTGCCGATGTCGTGAATGTCTCCCTTCTTGAACAGTAGAACTGTCCTGCTGGTTTTCCCATTGGGAGGTTACCTTGCATTCGGACAGGTAAAGTGTGAAGAACCGAGCTAGTGTATTGATGAGTACTGACGGCAGATTCCTCAGGTGTTCGGGTCTGACTATGTCTGGGCCTGGTGCTGTTCCGTTCTTTACTGATGAAATGGCATGTCGGATTTCAGAAGGGAGAACGTTGGGAATGACATATCCATCCTGTGGAATTTGGTATGTGGGCAGGTGGACATGGCTATCAAAGCGATCTGAGTAGAAGTCATGGATAATCTTCTCCAATGCCTTTCTGGAAGATGTGATAGATCCATCAGGGCGTGGAGGGCAGTCATCTTGGTCTTATAATTGGTGAAGGAGAGGCAGGCGGTGCGAATGATTTTCCCGGCTTCTCCTTTATCTTCCAGTATTTCTGCTCTTCTGTCTTTGAGGTCTTCTTTTATAGCTTCTCTGAACCACTTTGCTTGCTTGGACGTTATCATTTGGTCGCCTGAGGCTCACGCCTTGCCTGTTGGCGAATGAGCCCGAGAGTTTCTGAAGACAGGAGTCCTTTTGTGTCTTTTCTCTCTCTTGGCATTCTCACATTTGCATTCTTTATTAAGATTTATTATTTCCATAAAAATATCCTTATTTATGAACTTTAAAGAGAGTTTATGAACATAGTTAAATATTTTAGCAAACACTGAAATTTAAATTAGATCATAACTGTAACACCTTTAAGTATTATTGATAGCATATTGTACTTTAGTAACCAGTTATGTATAATTTAGTTACAATGTAATATGTTTATGTTTCAGGTATTATAACATGCTTTATCCAGTGTTTTGTATTTTAAAAAATTTTTATTATACCACCATGAATTATACAATTACAAAAATGTTCATGTTTGGGTTTCAATCATACAATGTTCCAGCACCCATCCCTCCACCAGTGACCATTCCCACCACCAGTGTCCCCTGATTCCCTCCCCTCCCCAAGCTGCCTCTATGGCAGGCACTTTTCCTATTCTCTCTCTCTCTCTTTCTATCTCTCTCTC
>JAJIBD010030969.1:0-58407 GCA_021461705.1 Cryptotis parvus
TTTTTTTAAATTTTTTTATTATACCACCGTGAAACATACAATTACAAAGGTGTTCATAATTGGTTCTTGGTAATACAGTATTCCAGCACCCATCCCTCCACCAGTGCCCCATTTTCACCACCAATGTACCCCCCCCCTCCCGTCCCCCAGGCCGCCTTAATAGCAGGTACCCCAGTTTCCTCTCTTTCTCTCTCTCTCTCTCTGTCTCTGCATCTCTCTCTCCCTCTTATTTTACACATTGTGGCTAGCCCTGCAGATATTTAGAGTTTATCACTTAAGTCTCTTTGTGTATATTCAGTGGTGAGTTTTAATCTGCCATTACCATTTCCCATATTTAGTAAAACACTGGTATCTATTTATATCCTATTAATGAATGCAGTCATTCTATATCTGTCCTTTTCCTTCTGACTAATTTCACTCAGCATGATAGACTCCATGTCCATCCATTTGCAGGTAAATTTCATAATTTCATCTTTTCTGACAGCCGCATAGTATTCCATAGTGTAGATGAACCACAGTTTCTTTAGCCAGTCCTCTGTTCTCGGGCATTTAGGTTGTTTCCAGATTCTAGCTATAGTGAATAGCGCAGAGATGAATAAAGAAGTACAGATAGTGTTTCTGCTATGTGTTTTTCGGTCTCTAGGGTATATTCCCAGGAGTGCTATTGCTGGATCAAATGGGAGCTCAATATCTAGCTTTCGGAGGAATGCCCATATTGTTTTCCAAAAGGGCTGGACCAGTCGGCACTCCCACCAGCAGTGGATGAGAGTCCCTTTTTCCCCACATCCACGCCAGCACCGGTTGTTCTTGCTGTTTTGGATGTGTGCCAGTCTCTGTGGGGTGAGATGGTACCTCATTGTTGTTTTGATTTGCATCTCCCTGATGATTAAAGATGAAGAGCACTTTTCATATGCCTTTTGGCCATTCAATTTCTTCTTTTTGGAAGCTTCTGTTCATTTCTTCTCCCCATTTTTTGATGGGGTTGGCTGTTTTCTTCTTGTGGAGTGCTACCAGTGCCTGATATATCCTGGATATTAACCCCTTGTCAGATGGGTATTGGGTGAATATCCTTTCCCACTCTGTGGATTGTCTTTGTATCTTGGTCACCGTTTCTTTTGAGGTGCAGAAGCTTTTCAATTTTATATAATCCCATTTGTTTATCATTGCTTCCATTTGCTTGGTCAGTGGTGTGTCGCTCTTTAAAGATACTTTTCGTTTCGATGTCGTAGAGCCGTTTCTCCTATGTTTTCTTCGATGTACCTTATAGATTCATGTCTGATATCGAGATCTAGAATCCATTTTGATCTGACTTTTGTGCATGGCATTAGAAGGAGGTCTAAGTTCATTTTTTTACACGTAGCTGCCCAGTTTTCCCAGCACCATTTGTTGAAGAGGCTTTCTTTGCTCCACTTAATATTTTTTGCTCCTTTATCGAAGATTAAGTGGTTGTATATTTGTGAGTGCGTTTCAGGATACTCAGTTCTATTCCATAGGTCTACGGGTCTGTCTCTATACCAATACCACACTGTCTTAATTACAACTGCTCTGTAGTAGAGCTTGAGGTTGGGGAAAGTGATACCTCCCATCTTCTTTTTCCCAAGGATTGCTTTAGCTATTCGTGGGGTTTTATTATTCCATACAAATTTCAGGAGTGTTTGTTCAATTTCTTTGAAGAACATCATGGGTATCTTTATAGGGACCGCATTGAATCTGTATAAAGCTCTAGGGAGTATTACCATTTTGATAATGTTAATCCTTCCAATCCATGAGCAGGGAATGTGTCTCCATTTCCTCAGGTCTTCTTTTATTTCCTGAAGTAACGTTTTGTAGTTTTCTTTGTAGAGATCCTTTTACATTCTTTGTCAAACTGATTCCTAGGTATTTGATTTTCTGTGGTGCAATTGTGAATGGGATAGTTTCTTTAATGTCCCTTTCTTCTCTTTCACTGTTTGCATATAGGAAGGCCATTGACTTTTTGGGTATTGATTTTGTACCCTGCTACTCTACTATAAGAATGTATTATTTCTAGGAGCCTCTTGGTAGAGAGTTTTGGGTTTTCCAGGTATAATATCATGTCATCTGCAAATAGTGATAACTTGGCTTCTTCCCTTCCTATCTGGATGCCCTTAATGTCTTTTTTCTTCCCTGATTGCTATGGCAAGTACTTCCAGTACTATATTGAATAGAAGTGGTGAGAGCGGGCAGCCTTGTCTTGTCCCTGATCTTAAGGGGAAGGCTTTCAGTTTTTCCCCATTGAGAATGATGCTCGCTGTGGGCTTGTAGTAGATGGCCTGGATTATCTTGAGGAAGGTTCCTTCAATCCCCATTTTACGGAGAGCTTTCATCATGAACGGGTGTTGAATCTTGTCAAATGCCTTCTCTGCATCTATTGATATGATCATATGGTTTTTATTTTTCTTTTTGTTGATATGATGTATTATGTTGATTGACTTGCGGATGTTGAACCATCCTTGCATTCCCGGGATGAATCCCACTTGGTCATGGTGTACAATCTTTTTGATGACTCTTTGGATTCTATTTGCTAGTATTTTATTGAAGATCTTAGCATCTGTATTCATCAGGGAGATTGGTCTGTAGTTTTCCTTTTTTGTGACATCTTTGTCTGCTTTGGGTATCAGGGTGATATGTGCCTCGTAAAAGCTATTTGGGAGTATTTCTGTTTCTTAAATTTGCCGGAAGAGCTTAAAAAGAATTGAGAGTAGGTCCTCTTTTAAAGGTTTTGTAGAATTCACTGGTGAATCCATCTGGACCTGGGCTTTTGTGTTTGGGGAGACTTTTTGATTACCGATTCTATCTCCTCGATGGAGATAGGTTTGTTGAGGTATTCCAAATCTTCTTGTTGCAGACTTGGGAAGCTATAGGAATTCAGGAATTTGTCCATTTCTTCTAGGTTCTCTTGTTTCGTGGCCACAAGCTCTCATAGTAATCTCTGATGATCTTTTGAATTTCTGTGTTTTCAGTTGTGATGTCCCCGTTTTCATTTCTGATTCTATTTATTTCGGTTCTCTCTTTTCCTTTTCTTACAAGTCTTGCAAGTGGTTTGTCAATCTTGTTTATTTTTTCAAAGAACCAGCTTTTTGGTTTCGTTGATCTTCTGGATTGTTTTTTTGACATTCCATCTCATTGATTTCTTCTCTAAGTTTTATTATTTCTTTCTTTCTGCTTGGGTTGGGCTCCTTTTTGTTGATCACTCTCTAAGATCTTAAGTTGGGAAGTCAGACTGTTTATGATGGCCTTTTCTTCTTTTCTGATGAATGCCTAAAGAGCTATGAACTTGCCTCTTAACACTGCTTTTGCTGTATCCCACAAGTTCTGGTAATTCGTGTCTTCAGTTTCATTTGTTTCAAGGAATCTTTGGATTTCCTCTTTGATTTCTTTTTATGACTTGCTGGTTGTTCAGCAGTGAGCTGTTTAGTTTCCAGGTACTTGGTATTGGTCTCCGTTTTTGTGTACAATTAACTTCTATTTTCAGTGCATCATGGTCTGAAAAAAAATAGTTGGCACAATTTCTATCTTCTTGATTTTATGGAGGTATGATTTATGGCTCAGCATGTGATCTATTTTCGAGTATGTTCCATGTGCACTGGAGAAGAAAGTGTATTCAGCTTTTTGGGGATGAAATGTCCTGTATATGTCTACCAGCCCTCTTTCTTCCATCTCTTCTTTTAGGGCCAGTATTTCCTTGGTAAGTTTCAATCTTGTTGTTCTATCCAGGGTTGATAGAGCAGTGTTGAAGTCTCCAACTACAATTGTGTTGCTGTCAATGTCTTCTTTGAAGTCTATTAGTAGTTGTTTTAGGTATTTTTTCTGGCCCCTCGTTGGGTGCATATATGTTTAATAGCGTGATTTCTTCCTGATATATGCATCCCTTGACTATTAACAAGTGACCTTCACTGTCCCTTCTGACATTATTCAGCCTGAAGTCTATGTTGTCAGATACCAGTATGGCTACCCCAGCCTTTTTGGATGGGTTGTTTGAATGAAGAATTGTTTTCCAGCCTTTTATTTTGAGCCTGTCTTTGCTCCGATTGTTCAGGTGTGTTTCTTGAAGGCAGCAGAATGTCGGATTCAATTTTGTGATCCATTTTGCCACTCTGTGTCTCTTAACTGGTGCATTTAGACCGTTGACATTGAGAGTATTATTGTCATGGGATTTTGTGCCATCTCTCTGTATAGGTTGGTTGTTCTTTTGGGTTATGTTTCGTCTTATAGTAGATCATTCAGTCCTTCTTTTAAGGTTGGTTTTGATTTTACAAAGTTCCTAAGCTGTTGTTTATCCAAGAAGTTGTATATCTGTCCTTCAAATCTGATTGAGAGTTTAGCTGGATAAAGAATTCTTGCTGAGGCGTTCATTTCATTAAGTTTTTTTACTATATCCCTCCACTGTCTTCGGGCTTGGAGGGTGTCTTCTGAGAAGTCTGCTGAAAGTCGAATGGATGCTCCTTTGTATACAATTTCCTTCTTTGATCTTTCTGCCTGAAGAATTCTGTCTCTGTCTATGGCATCCATTACTTTGACTAGGATGTGTCTTGGGGACTTTCTATTGGGGTCTCTTCTTGCTGGTACTGCGTCGGGCTTCTTGGATCTGGATGCCTTCGTCCTTTAACTTCGGGGAACTTTTCAGCCAGGATGTTTTTAACTGTTTTAATTTCCTTGGGGTTACTTTCCTGTCCCTCTGGGACTCGGATGATTCTTATGTTGTTCCGCCTGGCTTCATCCCGTTGTTCTCTGTTCCGTTGCTGATCTATTTTCCGATCTTTTTCCATCTTATGTAGTTCTCTTAGTGCTTTCTGCAGCTCATCTTCAGTCTCACTGATTCTCTCTTCCGCTGCTGTCATCCTACTGTTGAGAGCCCCGATTGTGTTTTTCATTTCATCTACTGAGTTTTTAAGTGATAATATTTCTCTTTGCATGGTTCTCATTTCTGCTCTCATTTCCTCCCGTAGTTTATTGACTGCCCTTTCAACTGCTTCGTTTATGTTCTCCTGTATTTTATTGGACATCTGCTCAATTTTTTCGTTGAGCTCCTTAAAATTCCTACCAATTTCCTCTCTAATTTCATTGTCAGAGTGATCATGCACATCTGTATTCTTTTTGATTCTTCCACGGTCAATTCCTTCATCTGTTCTTCGAGCTGGGGATCTGCGTTGTTTTTCCATGGTGTTGCGGTGTTCAGGGATAGATTCCTCTAGTGTACTGTTTCTTTTATCTTGAGGGGTATTACCTTCCCTCCGGTTCCGCTCGGACTTCTTGGGGTTGCAGTTCCACCTTCTGCCGAGACCTGGGGCCCCCCACCACAGCCCCAGATGCCCGCCCGGCCAGCCGCGCACCCCAGGGACTCTACCTGAGATGCACACAGGCCGGGTGAGAGTTCAAAATGACGGTTTACTTCCGGTTCCTGCTCGGACTTCTGGGGGTTGTAGTTCCACCTTCTGCCGAGACCAGGGGCTCTACCACAGCCCCAGGCGCCCGCCCGGCCAGCCGTGCACCCCAGGGACTCTACCTGAGATGCACATAGGCCGGGGTGATTGTTCAAAATCTAAATCCAGTAAACTATTTCTTAGAATCATTCAGCTTATCCAGAATGTCTTTGTGCCTGGTACTGTAGATCGAGTTCATAGTCTCATACTTGTCCTGTGTACTTTCTAAGTCACTGAGCCATCTTCCAGCACTTTCTTGCTGGGAACTTCTATCTGTAGCCTGTCAGGATTGCCTTTATGAAAGCAGATGACTGGGTGGTGGTGGGAAAGGTATTGAACATTTGGCCTTGTATTTTCCCAGCAAGCACTTTAACTCATAAACCTATCTTTCATATCCAACTTGCTGCAGATCAGAAAACAGCAGGACTATCCTGGATCACTTCAGCACAAGTGTTGACACCAGGGTTTTATTTTATAATTTTGTGCTTGCCAGGAAAGCCTCTTAAGTTTTTAAGCTATCTAATAGACCTCAGTATCTTTCTATTAGCACATGCTGCATTTGATCTCTGCCTAGTCCTACTCTAAGCATTTACATATATTAAAATACTTTGTCCTTTCAACAACAATCTATACTATTTTTTTAGGGAGAAAACCGAGTCCTATGATAACTACAGCATTAACCTTCAGAGGACTTCCCTTGGATAACTAGAACTCTTTAGAAGCCCAAGTGCTGGAGATGTCTGGAAAAAATTCTCCAAGGGCAGCTCTTTTCCAATAAATGATCTAAAAATACTGAGGAGTTTGACACTAAAACAAGGACCACTCTCTACCTGTATCTTACTATGAAGTAATTCTCTATAAGACTTGGCCTGAATTCCTACTTGACTTTTTTCTCCATGTTCTGTTTCTTTTTCTCTCTTAGGAATACCTCAGAAATATTGAAAAAATCACTTGGGGGAAAACTTCCTGCATCAGGGTCTACTTCTGGGTATATTGATCAAAAACACCAATCAATCTTCCTTTAAAGACTATTTTGATACCAGCAAAAATATTATCTGAGTGAATTCTAGCTAAACTTCAAATTTAAACTCAATCAACATAGGAATTTTGCCATCAGATCTCTTCTCCCATCTATGTAGTCCTGGTAGAGGAACTATTGATAGTGATGATTTTATAGTTCATTTGGTCCTAGTAGTCAGAATCTCTCCTGGTGATATTTTCATGCCAATCAATTGTCTTTTTTTTTAATGTTTATCTTCACTGGTATGCTATAAGCTTTACATGAGTTAAGTACCTATAACAAATCAACAAAAACTAAGTTGATTTATAGATGATTTTAAGAATGAATAATAAACAGGGGAATGAGAAATAACAGAACCTGAATACAGTTTTCTGACTTAATACAAAAATTTCCATACTATTCATCTTGGCCTTCCCTCAAGTTATCCTGAAAACTCACAGCTATATCTTTATTTCTTTTGCCCAGGGAAGATTATGTTTATGGCAATCTCAGTCACCAGAAAACAATGTAGAACGGTCTTTCCTTCATCCAGTTTGAGAAGGGAGAGTCATTCCAGAAACATTGCCACTGCTAAAATTTCAGACCAGAATGTTCCTTCATTGTATTCTTCCTTGAATATAAACAAATTATTTTCCATTTTTCCTTACCAAAATGCCCATTACAGAAACTTTCATTGAAAATAATTTGTAATAAAAATCAAGTAAAAATAAATGACTCACAGGCTCACAGACATGGGGCAGAGCTGCTACTGGCTGGCTCTTCCTGTGCCCAGCCGCTCATGAGGCATCCGGAGGGGATGGCAGGTTCTATCCCTGGCCCGCCATCCCAGCAGAGCCTCGCAACAAGCCAGAAGACCCCTCACTCCATGAGGGCCTCCATTTTCCACATCTGGCCTTCCCCCTCGTCAGAACTCCACCCATCAGACCAGGCTATCACACTCTGGCTCCCATGGCTGCTCGCTGGTTCATCAATAAATGCTGGATTTTGAGATGACTACAAGAGTATGCTACCCGTATGGCAGAGCCTGGCAAGCTACCCGTGTCATATTTGATATGCCAAATACCAGTAACAATTATAGACCTCATTCCCATGACCTGATGGAATGGTTTGAGGCTCTTTTATATTGCTGGAGCAAGCAGGTGCCCTTGGGCTCTACTTGCATGAGACAGGTCATATGGAGATCTTATTGGGGCCCGCTCAGAGCAAATTGATGATGAATGGGGAAGACAGTGACAAATCAAGTATCAGTTTTAATATATTTTTTCTTAATCTGCTTAGCAACCCATGGGACATGTGGAGAGGTTCTCCATGCTGGGTGGTATGTATTGGGTCTTCAAGGAAAGTCCTGATTGAATCACAAAGACCAAAGTAATGGAAATGCACCATGATGGCAATGGAAGAAATGTAATGTAAGGAGAATGCTCTTAAATGATTGACATTATGGTGAATAAGAAGTCTCAGCACTGGCTTTTTTTTTCAGTTCCATCAATTCTCAGCCTTGAGAGGTTTAGGTCTTAGGTCAGGTTACATCTTGTAGGAATTTAAAAGCATTGAAGATAGGTATCTTCGATCAACTGATGTGGCATAACCTCTTGCTCTTACGCATGTATGCAGGTCTCTGGGCCATCCTATTGTAGCCTCATACCTGTGCTGAGTTTCTGAAGTGTAGGAACTGTGTTGAAAAAATGTTATTCACATAAACTTCCTAGCAAGAGGGAGCAATGTAAATGAAGCGGTTTAGTTAATATGCTACATTCTACCTCTCAGGCTTTTGGGGGCACATCTTTTGTTATTCTGCTTATTTCTCCTGACAAGGGCATGATTTGGCAGGTTGTTATGGAACAACATTACCATTTAGTGGAAGAACGCTTTCCATTTAAAAACTTTTAACATGAGTTAATGTCATATAGAGTATATCTGTTTTAACCTATTGACTCTTAGCACTTAAACACCTTAGGCAAGATCCATCTGTGTGTACAGAACCTGAAATCATTTGCAATTTGGTAATGTGTCTCATTGTAGCATTTATGAAAGCCATTATGAATTAAATACAGTGGTATCATCTTATATTCCATTTTGAGATTTTAAAGTTGACATTTACTTTTGCAAATAAATTCCATGCAAAAATTGGCATAGTATTCTCTCCAGCTTGCACATTTATGATATTTTAATATTTTCATTTAAAACCCTGAAGAGTATTTTGGAGATTCCCCCCAGCACTATATTGGGAATAAAGAGAGGTCTATATTAAGAATCTAATGAAAGGTAAATAATAATTAGTATGCTT
Organism: Cryptotis parvus; assembly: GCA_021461705.1. Lineage (NCBI taxonomy): Eukaryota > Metazoa > Chordata > Mammalia > Eulipotyphla > Soricidae > Cryptotis > Cryptotis parvus. Next base: position 8,750 of record JAJIBD010030969.1, read on the forward strand.
AGGAATACCTCCAAAAGGAAGCTCAAATTTAATGAAGTTTGACCACGACTAAAGCTTTGCTGCTGTCCACTATCTTGGGAACATTTAATCTTGTGTTATGTTTCCTGTGTAACCTCTATTAATAGTTTTTTGTTTTTTTTTTGGGCCACACTCATCAGTGTTTAGGGATCACTGCTGGTGGAACTTTGGGGACCATAAACAGTGCCAAGGATCAAACTGAGGTTGGCATGTACAAGGCAAACACCTTAGTTACTGTTTTTTGGGTTCCAGGCCCTCCTTCTGTAACTCTTAGAAGGTTTCTTCTGAATCACCAAACCTTAGTGACTCCTACTGGAAGGCCTGTGGATTACTTCTAGGAGATGCTGAAGACAGTGATATCTTTGTGTTCCTCCATTTCTAGATCAGTTGTTGTCACTCTTGAGAACACTGGAATGGTGGGTCCTTCAATAACATAAATTTACTTTGCCACTATATAGTTTAAGATTATTCTAAAGGACAAGGTAATGTCTTAGTAATGTGTCTGTGGGCTTGTCTTTTTTAGGAACAATAAATATTCAAATTTGACTTGAGAATCAATAATTTTCAGTCCTGGTTCTTTATTATTAAGTTTCACTGTAGCTTTTGTAAAATATATTTTTTGCTTGGAGAATGGATTTGTGAATCACATCAGAGATTAGTCTTGATTAATACATCTAATAAACTTTTCTGAAGTCAACCAGTTTTATTTAGAGATTTGGAGGAGGGAGTGTTAGAGTAACACATTCAAGAGAGAACATGATCTTCTCTAGAGGGAGGAAGAGCTGAGAACACCCCATAAAGTAAAAAAGGAATGACACATTCCTCATTTAATAAATTTGAGTGGAGTGTTTACTATGTGGTAGGAACTGAATAAGGTACTAAGAAGGCAATGATGACACAAGAAAGACAAAGTCCAAATGCTTACAGAGTTTATTATCTTGATATTGGAGGATAGGGAGACAAACAAAACCTATATAAGTAAAGAAGAAAAAAAATATCACCAATGTGAGATAGTAGTAACAACTGACCTTTATAATCTCTTATAATTGATGAAGGTTTATTTGAAATATTGTCTCAGGTTTGGTATTTACATGCACCATTAAAATGGCATGATCTGAGGGACATGATTGGCATTGCTTTAGAAGATCAGGGCATGCTTCTTTTAAGAGGTGATTGTTTTTTAACCCAGCTAGTTAAATAGCAAAGTAAGCAAGGTGGGATTTAGAGGGTCAATATTACTGCTAGATCAGAGGACCTAAGAATATAGTAAAATTATATCATTAGACTACACACCTTTAATATTCAGGACAACTGAAGAATTTTAGGTAAGAAAAAGAGTGATATGTGATAGTATAAGAAAGGTCAACAAAAGTCATATCACTTGATATTTTTGTAGGGCATGTTAAGGAGTTTGGGTTGTAATAATAGAGAGAATTGTTATTTGGGTTTTTGTTCATGATAGGGCTATTGATCACGTTAGGTGTCGTTTGGAAAATCAAAGATGTCAAAAGTTCCTGAGAATCTCACAGAAGAGAACTAGCTAATTAGCAGAATTATTTTGGGAAGTGCTCACTTCTTCATGTGAGATATTAGTAACAGTTGACCTTTATACTCTCTTATAATTGATGAAGCTTTATTTGAGAGCTTGCCTCAGAAATAATTCTTGGTTTCCAGCATTAATAGACTCAACCATATCTAAAATTTTATATCTTTTACATAAAATTAAGGAAACCATGAAAATAACCATTTAAATACAGAGTTCCAGACATGGTCAGTTAACTACCATTTTAATGAAAAAAAAAACCCTGTAGCTAATGTGACATTGCTTATTTCTGGAGAAAAAATAGATAATATGAATTTCCCCTCCTGCTTTGTTGCTGTTGAAATTGCAGACATTGTATGGTGATTGCAATTTCTCATAGTTGGCTGTGCTGCTTGTGGCAGAGTCATACACCTTGGAAGCACTCTTCCTGGGGGTGGTGCTGCCCACAGTCTTGATTGTAGTGCTCCCATTCACTTGGTTGTGGTGCATCAAAAGTTGTTCCAGTTGTTGTGGAGCTCAGTGGCACCAGGAATTACAATGACAGCATTTCTAGAATTGCACTTGGAATGTGAGATGGGTCCAGGGATCAAACTCTTACACTCCTTCCCGGGCAGATTCTCTGCTAGTAGCCACTTCTGTAGGCCTGGCAATTACTATTAACTGGAGCAACATGAATGGTCATGTTCCTACAAATCATGCTAACGCTACTGTCAACATTGCTGAGAAAGACCCTCATTTGAAATACCACAATGAAGAGCCATGGTGGAATTTCAAATTCTTATATTGGGTGGAATCTCCCTTTCTTTTTTTTCTTTCTTAAAGATTATTTTGAGTTCTTACTGTATTTAAGTTTTTCTGCTACATTAAGATACTGCTGAGAACAAGATAGCTAAGACTTCAAACTTGCAGGTAAAAAGGAAGAAAATGGAGGCAGTTCACTGTTGAGTATGATGAGTGCTTATTCTGCCCAAAAAAAGTGGCTCTGCATATTTCCCCTATGTTTGAAAAATCACTGATGGCCCTTGAGTCAACTAGACTCACTTGGTAAGGCTAGAGGCATTGTATTTCTAAAATGTTCTTTAGATGACTTCATTGTGCCTTCAGGATTGAAAATCAATATCTTGCATCAGGGTTTCTCAATCTCAGCACTCGACTTCACGGATAGGAAAATTTATTTTTAGGGAGTGGTCCTATGCATTGTGGGATCTTCAATGGAATCCTAGGTATCCATCACTAGATATCACTAACATTCCCTGAGATTCTTAAACAAAAATGTTTCCACATTGTAAAAATTCTTTTCCTTCTTTTCCCATGTTGAGAATTACAGATCATTAAAAGTGGGCCTCAGCTATCTTTCTGAGCTGCCTTGGGATCGCTTATTTAAATCTCATATTTTCGCTTTAGGACTTAGATTACCTGAGTCTATCTCTATCCATCAGTCTATCTGAGTCCTTTTTACCAAATAGTCACTTGGTTACCACACCAGCTTTGTTTAAGCCTTCTTAAATGCTACCTCCTTAGGAAAAGGTAACCATATTATCCTATCTGAAATAAACTCCCCCTGTCTCTGGTTGTGCCCATACAAAGCCTTACTTTTCTTCATGGAAACCATGACTACTCAATATTATTAATACTTTATGCTATTTATTGCCTTTTAAATTTTCCTCTTTTTATAACATTCAAGCATCACCAGAGTTGTTTAAGTCTTTGATAACTTATTGAATTAAATAGGTATAAAGAAATGAGAAATGCAAGATGTTATAGAAGACTTGTGCTTATGAAAAACAACATAAACTTATCTAAAGTCATCCACAGTTATGAATTTTATTTTTGCACTCTTTCATCAACAGAAGCAGATTTAAAGCACTGAGGATCATAAAAACGTATGTTTATGTACATATACACAGACACATGAGTACAAGATGTGCTCAGTCACTAGTATATTAAAATTTTTTCAGTCAAGAGGAGGGAAATTCTATTATAAAAACTTAACAACTTTCTTTTTAAAAGCTAATACATATAAACTCTTCATTTTGTATCTTGCTGATATACATATATATATATATATATATCTCCAATACAAGGTTTATTATTCTTCCAAATTCTATATCTGAACTAAGTAAGCCATATGTAAGTTTTGATTAAAGTTTTGATAAATATACAGCATCAGTCTTTAAAAACCAATGGACAAAAATACACACTTTTAAATTAATAATTAATGCAAGGGTTTTAATTCAATTTTATAATTGATTTTTTTTTTTTGCTTTTTTTGGGTCACACCCGACAATGCTCAGGGGTTTCTCCTGGCTCTGCACTCAGGAATAACTCCTGGCAGTGCTCAGGGGACCATAAGGGATGCCGAGGAGCTAACCCGGGTGGCATGGGCTGGCTGCATGCAAGGCAAATGCCCTACCCACTGGGCTATTGCTCTGGTCTCTATAATTGAATTATATACAATTATATTGTAAAATAAAAATTTACAAATTTCATTCATAATTTTTTGACTCATATACTTTATGAAGAAAATGGATAATATTTTAAAGGTAGATGGTAACTTTGTGCTTAAATCCATGGTGAAAGCTTTCTGTAGCCATTCTTAGGCCAGAAAAAGCTTTTCTCCTCCAGGTAATAGTGTTTTTAAAAATTGTCTTATCTATTTGATTTGTCTTTCAGACTGACAACTTGGAAACCCAATAAACTGTTGCCTGGGTCCCGTTTAATACTAAGTTAGTATGAAATTTCACTCCCTTGCCTAGGCAGGATCTGTGCCCATTTATGAGAATGAGGAAATTACAGATGACAGACCTTCACTCATGTTTTTCTTAAAGATCCAAGGGGCTAAAAAATAAAAAAATAAAAATAAGATCCAAGGGTCTGAAATCTCTAGTGAGGGGGATTGCTGGTGGAAAGATTTCAGACAGTAGATAGGGAGGCCTGTTAATAACCTTTCAGGAAATAAAGCTTATTTAGAAACTAAACAGTCTTCAAAAGGCTCAAAGGCATGAGGAACAAATCTGCTTGAGATACAAATCTTGAGGAGAAACTGAAGCTCCACCCAGATGCAGAAATCCAAGGCCCCATCCAGAGAAGGGTGGAAATTCAGAAAAGAAATTACAGAAGAATTTAAAGGTCCTGATCTGATTACGAAAGATCCATCCATCACTAGTGCAGTGCTATCCTGTATCAAGACTGGATTAACGTTTATGTATGCAGACAACTCCAGGCCAAGGCAATTTGGAGGAATTGACATAACCTCCTCCCAAGTCATTCTCGGTTTGATCGTTCAGGTCTGAGTATCTCTTGAACATGTGTTCTTCTCTCCCCCCTCACATTATTCTAAGTAAATTTCTCTCAATAAAAAATTATGTTTCACTGGAAATCAAACAAACAAACTCGGAATGTGATTAATGTAGAGTGGTGGTGACTTTTTATCCACCCTCATTTCCACCATCAGTGGTGAAAGCAGCTTGTTAGTAATTGGCTGTCTTCTGAATTATATTTTTATATCACGTGTTTTGTGTTTCAGGTGCTGTTCAAAGCAGTTTACACTTAATACTAACGGTAAACCTATAAATGTGAACCATTTTGTACACATTTGAAAATATATTTATAAACATAAATATATAAACTTGAAAATATAAATATGTTGATGTATAAGTTACACACTTAGTATAACTTTAAAATATGTTCAAATATATTAATAACTTACATACTAGATTATATGATACTTTGCAAATCTAAACACACGTCAAACACAAATATTCAATTTAGAATACAAAATGCCATGGAGCCTTCATTATTACTCTTTTCTTTATAAACATATATTGTAAGTTAATTGTTCACATTATTTTTTTAAAAATTCCGTCATTGTTATGAACAGAGAATTCCTTAGAAGATCAAATGTTATGAATTCTTCTGGGATGGGGAGTATATAGTCAGTAATATGATATGAATGTATTCTTTTTCTGGAGCCCACAAGCATCATTGGGCAGGTAACCAATGATTACTTTGTGTCAGCCTACGAACCAGGAGCCAGATAAAACCCATAGAGGAAAAAGGATGTGCACACAGCTTGCTTCTCCTTTGTCTGATTGTGCATGTATTATCCTAATCTTCAAAACTACCCTAACGGGGACTATGACAGAGTTCAAGTGAAGATATATTTGGAAGGACTATTTTCTTACAGGTATAAAATTCTAGATGATAAGTTTAACAACCAGAAAATAAAATTTTATTTCTGTTTTTCTCAACAATCTGGATAACTTATGTGTTTGCATTTGTCATCAATTAAACATAGCAATAATCTTTAAGGGAATCATTGAAACCAATATTGGCAGCTGGCTGAATAAATGATTACTTGTTGCATAAATAATGATACTACTTGCTTTAACAAATGGTATTAGAGAACTATAGAGGCAGGAAAATCTATCATGCTCCAATGCAAAAAGCTTCAGATGATCATGACATTGTGAATTATAATGTTGTTTCATTTTCCTCTTAGCTGAAGATATGAAATTAACTGGAAATAGAGCAGTTGACAAAGTATACACAGCTATTGTTTCTGGACCAGAACATAAAGAGATGGTGGTTCAACACTCTAAAGCATTTTCATATGCAATGTTTGGATAATAAAAATATATTAAGTACTTCTTTACACACTATTGTGAATCTTTATTTAGAAAAACCACTGTATTTGATGGGGACCCATGCATTTTAAAATACTCTTAATTTAAATTTTATTTAAAGTTAAATTTGTATTTTATAGAGAGTATTTTCAGAGTTCTGCATAAACTAGGGATTTTCTAGAATTAGTAGAGGAAACCAAATACATCATAGGCTGTCTCTGTAAAGAATCTAAATATATTCATTAAGTCATGATGCAAATATGTCTGGAAAAAATAAATATATTTATCTAATTGACAGGCAAATTACTCTGAGAATGGAGGAAAGTCCCCAAAATATGAATCATGGAGAAATGAATAAGCAACTTTTGTGCCAGTGAGAAGCGCACAGCATTATAGAGCTCAGAGTGTGAAGCTCTAATAACAGGGAGGGACACAGTATAATAATAGACTCAGCTCTTGATTACTTTTCCTAATGAGAGTGAAGCACAGCATGGAAAAGTGACAACTTGAGATAATTCAAAGTGTCACATTAGCTTTGAGTTTCAATCTCTTCTATAACCAGTCTTCATAAAAACTGCTAATGAGTAGTAAATTGGACTGATTTGAGTTTTACTTCAATTTGCTTCTTGTGCTAATCTTTAGAGAAAGGGTGTAAGAAAGTGAGATGACATGGATAGCTTATTAGAGCAGAAGTCTAGCAACCTGGGTTAGAGTCAGTGCGCCACAATTAGTGGTTGGTATGGCGCTAGACAAAGAAATTTGAGAATTTAGTTGTGTGTGAACATCTGTTAGGTGCCATGCATTGTGCAAGGTGTAGAGGGAGACAGTGAACAGGTGGGGCCTGGGGCCTGGAACCACACCCAGTCTGACATATAAAGTGATTAAGTGGAATCAATTTATGACACCATAAAAAATCAGCAGTGAACTATCTGATTGATAAATAATAAAAAATCATTCGGCATACTGTCTGATATTAAATAATTTATAATTACACAATTAAAACACAATTTATTTTTTAGAAATTTCAGAATAATTTTTCAAAAAGAAAACTCCATCAATGTATTTTATTTAGTACAGTAAATTTATTTAGACATTAAAATAGATATAAAGTTAATAAAATGTTCACACTGTTTTTTTTTTTTTTTTGATTTTTGGGTCACACCTGGCGATGCTCAGGGGGTTACTCCTGGCTCTGCACTCAGGAATTACTCCTGGCGTTGCTCAGGGAACCATATGGGATGCCGGGGATCGAACCCGGGCCGGCATGGGCCCGCCACGTGCAAGGCAAACACCCTACCCTCTGGGCTATCACTCCAGCCCCAAAATACAAGATCTTATATTTTATTTTATTTTATTTTTGCTTTTTTGGGTCACACCCGGCAATGCTCAGGGGTTTCTCCTGACTCTGCACTCAGGAATTACTCTTGGCAGTGCTCGGGGGACCATATGGGATGTCAGGGATCGAACCGGGCCGCATGGGCCGGCCGCATGCAAGGCAAACACCCTACCCGCTGGGCTATCGCTCCAGCCCTCACACTGTTTTTATGTCTTTGAAATTTTGTGTCTGTTTATGTTTATAATATATATAAATCTACTTGTAACATCTGAAGTTCTTAGTGGCTGAACATGACTGATGGCTACTTGCTTGACCATTGTAATGACAAGTGTGCATTTGTTTCTAGAGAGGCACCAAAAATCATAGGGCTTGCTAGCATAGTTTAAGGACATGAGAAAATGTATGTACTAGGGACTTTAATTGTCTACAAATGTGATTCTAAGATACGTGTTCACAAACGGATTAAGATGCTCCACACTTTCAGAGAAATAATGCTAGTGGGAGCTTGTAAAATGGCCTTTTAGATCTCTGAGATTCTGAATCATTAGGTCTAGGAGAACTTAGGAATCTATATATTATTAAAGGAATATGATACTAAGTGAATTTCAGGTTGGGCACTACTGGTCAATAGCTCAATTTGAAGGTAACTTTGGTAATCAAAAGGATCCTTAGATATCATGTTTTAGAAGAATAATATTCCTCTCTATGAATATGAGAGTCATAAATTAAGTGTTCAGTTAAACAGAACTACTTTTGAATGTCTCTCCACTGTGAAATCTTGTATTTGAGATCATTGATAGCTACTCGGTAATTATGCTCCTTTTTCTTCCTACCTAAATAACTCTTGGTCATTACCATGTTTGTATACAATAACTGAAATTATGGCAGCTCTTGTGTAACCATGAGAAGAATTAGTATTAGCAAGAAGACAAAGAAGATATGCTGATAATTGCACACTAAGTATATAAAGAACTTTGGCGGGTCCTCAAAGAAACCAAAGACTACTGAATAAAATAAGTCACAGAGCGCCTGCATGTTATCTCAAAACCTAGTATATTCACCTAACTGGTATCCCATCATATTTTCTAGAAACGAAGTGCGTGGGCACGAGGTGTGGTCTGGGATACGACCTTGGTAATCTCCTATACAGTGGACTCAAATGGCACAATGGAGATTTTAGGATCTCCATTGACTTTTGTCTAACACTAGGTTTATCGACCATATTTGGAGAATTAGCTCCAACAACCAATATAAAATGGATTGTTTAGTGTATCAATAGGAAAAGCTCAAAGCTCAAATAGACATTGAGATAAATTTGAAATGAGTGCTGTCATTAGCTGTAGTGATGGTGTGTCTGGGATTGTCAGTAGAAAACCACTGTGTTCTGGAAACCCAGAAAGTGAATCCAAGAACAGAAACTGGCCAGAAAACACATCTGCCTAGAAAAAAAAGAGGCATGACCTTATCATTACTGTTCCCTTGTATGAGCTTTAATGATCAACATAATTGATGCTGACTAAGTGAGCAGGCATCGGGAGGGGATGGATGGGTGGGAGGGAAATGCGGGTCTCTGGTGGTGATGGGGGGCACACTGGTGGTGGGATTGGTGAAGAATGATGAGTCTTTCCAGCAACCGTATTGTGAAAAAGTTTGTATTTTGTAAATCACGGTGTTTAAAATATCACTGTCTGTCTGTCTTCCCGTTCGTCATCGATTTGCTCGGAGGGCACCAGTAACATCTCCATATGTCCTGTCTCATGCTAGTGGAGTCCAAGGGCACCTGCTTGCTCCAGGAACATAAAGAACCTCAAACCATTCCATCAGGTATGGGAATGAGGTCTACAATTGTTACTGGTATTTGGCATATCAAATATGACACGGGTAGCTTGCCAGGCTCTGCCATGTGGGTAGCATACTCTTGTAGTCATTTCTAAATTCAACATTTATTGAGGAACCGCCTGGCCACTTGTGGCTGCGCGAGCCGGGCTGTGATAGGCTGGTCTGCTGGGTGGAGTTCTGACAAGGGGGAAGTCCGGATGTGGAAAATGGAAGCCCTCATGAAGTGGGGCATTGTCTGGCTTGTTGCAAGGCTCTGCTGGGGTGGCGGACCAAGGCTAGAACCCGCCATCCCTCCCGGGCGCCTTGTTAGTGGCTGGGCACAGGTAGAGCCAGTAGCAGCTCTGCCCCATGTCTGTGAGTCTCTCCCCATGTCTTTCTGTGTGTCTCACATGCGGGACATGTGGCGTATAGAAGACCCACTCCCGTGGGGGGCCCAAGTCGTCCTGATCGAGGCCCAGCCCATGGATGGCGTGTGGTCGGTCGTGGCCCCTGGCGCGCCCGGCCCGGGTCTTCCCGGTGTTGGGTTGCTTGGGAATGCAGCCCAAAGCGTGTGGTAAACTCCATCTAAGGCTAAATACCGGCACAAGACGGATAGTCAACAAGTACTGTAAGGGAAAGTTGAAAAGAACTTTGAAGACAGAGTTTAAAATAACTCATTTAAAAAAAGAAGGATTTTTATTAATTTTTTAAATGCTTGGTATAATTTACCAGTGAATTCATCAGGTTCTTTGTGGGAATTTTTTTTTAATTTCCTTTCTTGTTATTTGCCTCTTCATATTTATATTTTTCCGCAATTGAATCTGGTTAGATTATATGTTTCTTATTTAGTTCTCATGGGCTACACAATTACTTGGAAGTATTATTTTTCATAATTTCTTCTGCAATACTTCTAAAATACTCTTGCATTTCTGAGTTGCAAAATTTAATGTATTTTAAGGAGCATGGCCCTTCTCTTGTATTTACAAAATAATGTTAGCTTTTTTTTTTTTTTTTTTTTGCTTCATAACTAGTGATGCTCAGAGGTTCCTCCTGACTCTGCACTCAGGAATTACTCCTGGTTGTTTGGGGGATCATATGGGCTGCCAGGATTGAACCCAGGTCAGCCACATGAAAGGTGAACACCCTACCTACTGTACTATTGGTCTGGCCCAGCTGGAGAGAATTTTTACCAAGCAGAATTAACAGTGTTCAGAGTGAGGTATATCATGGTGTCCAAGGTAGATTTGCTGCTGCAACTCTTGAATGAACAGATCTGATACTTACATCCATTTATCATAGAACTGGTGCCTAAGTCTATAGGGATGGGTCTGGTAATTGGATCAATGGGGATTGACATATGTCATGGGGAACTAAACAGCTAGGTCCATGAGGGTTCTTTTATCCTGAATATGTGGGGCTAGAGAGAATGTGGGTTTGATACCTCTGGTGAAGTTACATGTTCCTTCACACTACACTCTCTTTCCTTTCTCTGGGAGGTGTCTGTCTCCACAGGGTTGCCTGAACTCAAGAAATGGTGGGAACATTAATATGAAACTCTCTCTTCTGTTATTTTCTATGCATCCATCCATATTTCTAGATCTCACCCATTTTCTGTAATCCTTCACTTAGAACACTTAGACATTGTGAAGGTACGTTCATGAATAGCTATTCAGATTAATGCTCTTGTGAGGGAAAGAATACCGCTAATTCTGTATTATCATGTTGCTGATATCACTCTCACTTTCTTTTAACAATACATTTAAACTTCTGAGAAAACTTTTCACAGTTTTGGAATTAAAAACACTAAAATAGAGGACAAATAATTGGATATGCTTGATATGCTGGGAAAGCTTCCTACTTTTTGCTATTATAATTCTCACTCATAGATACTTTTTACAAACTGGTGACATAAGGATGTTGTCACTTTTATCAGCTGAAAACTATTTCTCAAGTCCCTTGGTAGCTGTTGGGTGAATTCAAACATCTATTATATCATGCATATTCATACTAGACAGTACTTTAAGGGGTTGATAATGCTGAGAGTTTTTAGTGCTATGTAATGGATAAATATTATATTAACCTGATACATGTTCTGACTCTGAACTTCGTAGGTTCCTCTTCTCTTGACTTAACATTGACTATGTTAACCCTAAGTGAATTGCGACATCAAGAATGAGTGAGAAATAGGGGAAAAGTCAGTGGTCATGAATGGGGTTTCTCCTTTCTGCTTTTACTCATATTGTGGGGCTTTCACAGGAATATAAACTCCAGCTTTTTAAAAATAACATCGCTTATTTATATGTTCTTTGATAATAGATCTTCCAGCTTCAATAATTGACTATTTTAATATAATTATGATTGGTATTCAAATATTATCATCTATAGCCTTACTAAGAAAAGGGAGCTATAATTAATCACTGTCCTGGTCCATCACTGTATCACTGTATCACTGTCTTCCTGTTCATCATTGATTTGCTCAAGCGGGCACCAGTAACATCTCCATATGTCCTGTCTCATGCTAGTGGAGCCCAAGGGCACCTGCTTGCTCCAAGAACATAAAGAGCCTCAAACCATTCTATCAGGTGATGGGAATAAGGTCTGTAATTGTTACTGGTATTTGGCATATCAAATTTGACACGGGTAGCTTGCCAGGCTCTGCCGTGTGGGTAGCATACTCTTGTAGTCATCTTTAAATCCAGCATTTATTGATGAACTGCGTGGCCGCTTGCAGCCACGTGAGCCGGGCTGTGATAGGCTGGTCTGCTGGGTGGAGTTCTGACGAGCGGGAAGTCTAGATGTGGAAAATGGAGGCCCTCATGGAGTGGGGGGGTGTCTGGCTTGTTGCGAGGCTCTGCTGGGGTGATAGGCCAGGGCTAGAACCTGCCATCCCTCCCGGGTGCCTTGTGAGTGGCTGGGCGTAGGAAGAGCCAGTAGCAGCTCTGCCCCATGTCTGTGAGTCTCTGGATCAGCATACCTGGGCCAGATTTAAAAAAAGACTGCTGCAGGGTGGATCTCGATGAGCCAGGCTATGATAGGCTGCTCCATATGAGAAGGATAAAAAAAAGGCTGAACTCTAGGGTACTAATAACTTAAATTACATTATTGTGAAGAAAATCTGAATCTGGACATGTTCAACTAAGGACTTGATAAAAACAGAGTCTTACTAAGAAATATATTTCCTGTTGGATTCCTAGATTAACTTCTTTGCCCTTCCTTTCTAAGTATGGTTATAACTGGTAGGACCTTTAAGTGCTTAATTCTTATTCTTATGGATCTGTCTAAATTATTTATTTCATTTTTTTTTCAAAATCCTGTAGACAAAAAATTCATGCAAATCAAAGTAATTATCTTACCTTCCTATGAAAGAACAGGGATTCCTCAGATGTTAAGTATATTATTTAAAAATACTTCCCAGAGCATTTTTGTTCTAACGACTTTAGATTTGTGTTTTAAGATTCTTTGAAAATGAAATTAGAGATGGTATGGTGTATTGATTGGTCATGCCAGTCAATAATGGAAACAGAAAAATCTCTAAATTTCAGAGAAGAAAAGAGACAGATAAAAGGTGAGAGGAGCATACAGATAAAATGTCCATGATATTCTCTGTCCATGGGATTCATTTTTCCACATAGCTCATACATGAAAAAATGATAGAGATGTACATAAACAAAAACTGTAGAATTTGTAGAGAAAGCTGAAGTGGGAAGAACTTATGCTCCATTTTCTGCATGTATTTATGGGAGGTTACTAAGAGAATCACCCATACCTGCATTGGCATGTGTATGTATATTGAACTGGAGAAATGAGCTTCTAAGGAAAGAGTAAGCACCAATTCTCCTATTTCAGAATTCTTCTCTCTGTCTTCAGAACACTTATGATATTATTTATATCAGAGATGGTGTCGACTTGGAAAAGCGTCACTTGTCACTTATCATTTTTTTTTTTTTTTGCTTTTTTGGGTCACACCTGGCAATGCTCAGGGTTTTCTCCTGGCTCTGCACTCAGGAATTACTCCCGGCTGTGCTCGGGGGACCATATGGGATGCCGGGGATTGAACCCCGGCCGGCATGGGCCAGCCGCGTGCAAGGCAAATGCCCTACCCGCTGGGCTATTGCTCCGGCCTCATCACTTATCATTTGTATTCCCCTTGTTCTTCCATTTGCTCGAGCCGGCGCCAGTAATGTCTCCATTCATTGGGAATGAGGTCTATTATTGTTAGTGTCTTTGGCATATCGAATACACCATGGGTAGCTTGCCAGGCTCTGCCGTGGCTCTGAGTTCATCCCAGGTGGCCTAATTATTTTCTATGTCAGACCATCCACTACCCAGGGCCCATGAGGCAGAGTCCTGGGAGGTGTAGACAAGCCCTGGGGCTGTCATCTGCCAATGCAGCCAGCCACTGCAACCATACCTGCAATATCTTAGGCGCCAGGATTGGTAAAGGGTAGATAGAAAAAAGCTTACAAAACTTTCTAAGTACTATAAGAAGTTATGTTGATCTCATTTTGAAGTATACAGCCCTGAATTGCTTGACTTGGCAAACTTAAAATTTCCCTCTACTCAGTAGAATGCCCACTCCAGGAACATAAAGAGCCTCAAACCATTCCATCAGGTCATGGGAATGAGGTCTATAATTGCTACTGGTATTTGGCATGTCAAATATGACAAGGTAGCTTGCCAGGCTCTGCCGTGCGGGTGGGACAGAATAGAAAAACAAAACCCCTTGGAATTGGATTACAACACTGATGAGCCTGCTGGTGTGTGGAGAGGAGACGGGAGGAATCAAGGTGAGCCAGAGGTTCCATAACTGTGCTGGAAATGTTCAGGGCACTTTGCCGTGCCAGCCGGCAGCAGCGTGGCACCTCTAGCTGGAGAGAAGCGCAGGCAGGAAAACTGGGCTCTCAGCTTTTCCCGGACTCTTGTTATTTTGGATGAGGAGAAATCAAAACCTTCTGATCCAATTAACCACGACCAAATCGAGTTCACTGAGAGTACCTGACATGGCTGTAGCTTCGGACACAAGACTTGAGAGCTATGTTCCTGGAGCAGGCAGATGCCCTTGGGCTATCTCGCATGTGACAGGACATATGGAGATGTTACTGGTGCTCGCTTGAGAAAATCGATGATCTACTGGAAGGCAGTGACAGTGACAGTAGAATGAGAAACTTAAGAACAAAATATGAATGAAATTATAACAGAAGAAGAAAGACAAACACAGGATGATCTCGATAATTTCTGGTATATAGAATTCTGGATGAGGAAATGTACTACAGTTAAAGGGGGCATGCCTAGATCGCTCTTAACTCCAGTACGTAGAGAAGGATAGAAAAGAAAAATACCAAGGGGGTGTGTGAAGAAGAGAATGGAAAGTGATGGGTGCACAGAATTCTGGACTTCAGTTATATCGGTAATATGGGTGAGTGGTATAGCCATATATCCTAAAATGCGAACTCAATAAAACTGAAGACATGAGATTAGGCTGCAAACACTGAAACTTTATTTTTTTTATTTCTACTTTTTTATTTTTGGGGTCACACCCAGCTACGCTTAGGGGTCACTCCAGGCTCTTGGTTCAGGAATTACTCCTGGTGGTGCTCGGGGCACCATATGAGATCCGGGGATCGAACCTGGGTTAACCGCATGCAAGCAAACACCTTCCCCACCGTGCTATCACTCCAGTCCCAACACTGAAACTTTATACTGTGCCTGTCAAGTTGAAAGTTGGACATGGGGGTGGGGTTTGGGGTGAGGGGTGAGTATGGGAAGACAGGTGGAGGCAAGTCAACAACTGGTAGTGGAAAAATAAAAAAATTAAAAAAAAGAAATATATTATATGCCTAAGACTCAACTACCAGAAAGTCTGTAAATCACAGTTCTGTAAAGAATTTTAAAAAGAACAAAATGTTGTAGAAAATAAAGACAGCATGTTTTTCATG
Organism: Cryptotis parvus; assembly: GCA_021461705.1. Lineage (NCBI taxonomy): Eukaryota > Metazoa > Chordata > Mammalia > Eulipotyphla > Soricidae > Cryptotis > Cryptotis parvus. Next base: position 24,026 of record JAJIBD010030969.1, read on the forward strand.
TATTTGATATGCCAAATTATAAGCCGATACAATGTAATGAAACAGAAAGCATGCAGAAAAAAAAGAAAGAAAGCATGCAATATAGGACACATGACAGTTTTTTTAAAAGCTTGTCTCCATTAAATTTCACATAGCATCTCTGGGCATTCAATATGAGTGCTTTAATGGTGTGATTTGGTAAATTAGACCTAATTCAGAAGATTTAAACCAGTGGTCTTCAACTATCAGTCTTTAGACCAGTGTTGCTTTGAAGATCTAAGAAGATTGAAAGCCTATATTCTACCACAGAGATCACAACTGCTGGTCAATGGACTGGTATGCAGAACTGTGCCAGCTTACAAGTGTGAAAACATTGAAGAACACTGATCAAAACTTTATAAGGGTTAGCTTTACACTTTTTTTGTCAAGTGTGAAGTTTACAAAATTTACCAAGAAACATGTGGAAGTGGGATCGGTGGACTGGAGAGATAATACCACAAGGTGTGGCCCAAAGAAAAAAAAACAAAAAAATTATTGCTGAAAAGAGGAACTAATCTGTAATTAGCAGATAAACACTCATGAATAGCAAACGATGCAGGGCAAAGTTCCTAGAACTGTAAGTCTTATGTGTGAACTAGGGAGCAATTGTCTATCTGGGTCAGTTCCTCTGCTCAGCAATAAAATCTTTTTATCTCTGCATCCACCCTCCTGCCTCATTGATACAGCAGAATACTATAAGTTCAAGTCTTTTTGTGATACGATAAACACAGTGTTATCAGAAAACTGGCTCTGAAATTTGGCAGTAGAGTGCTAGTCATTTTCTTTCCTCTTTTTTTATTATGTTTTCCTCGTAATACTTTAAATCAAGTATATATACATATTCTAGCATTGTGCAATTTCTGTAGAATTCAAGCTGGATTCCTAATAACACCAACTTCAGAAACAGACCTCAGATAAACATTTATTAAACACTTGACTCTTTGACTTTTGCATTGTAACAATTCATCTAGTTATTGAATATACTTTTTGCAAAAGAGGGATATAGTTATCTTTATCAAGGCTAAGAAAAATATACCCAGATGACTAGAGTTAGAATGTCAATGTATCCTTTTCGTGGTAAAGAAAGGAGGAGGTTAGAGAACTGGTCCTTAGTAGAAAAGTTGCTGCTGGGGGCAGTTGAGGGAGAGTGATGGGGCAGGTCAGAGAAGGGGCCACCATGACAATGACAGAGGGAAGAGGTCACTCTGGACCAGGACAAGGTACTGAGTGGCAAGCATAATACCCTATCAGTAAGAGTAATAGTCAACTATAATGCCTAAATGGGGATGGGGGTAGAAAATAGTTCCTGCATAGAGACAGGTCAGGGTGTGGGAGGCAAATTGGGGACATTGGTATTGGAACTCTGTATGCCTGAAACTTAATCATGAATAACTTTGTAACTCTGTAATTTACAGTGATTCAATTCAATTAAAAATACTTTTAAAAGTCAAATATTCCCCAAAGCCTTGGTGCTTTGGGAAAGAATAGTGCTAGACAGAACTTCACAGCTTACCAAGACCAAAAGATTGGAAAGTTGCAACTGCTGTTCTATTAGAGCATGTCATAAGAAGTCACCACTATTGAAGAGATGGATTAGTGCTTGAAGGACATTATTTCTGAGCTCATTTCCATTCAGAACAGCAGAGTTTCTTTCCTCTTCCTATTAGGTCTCTGAATTCAATATTGTCTAATATCCTGGCATGATCAATCTTGAAATAGAGCATTATTCATTGTTTATATATCACCATGAATATACAGAGAACAATATATTGTTAAGCATATATTACATATATATGCTTACCAAATAAATCAAATTAAATTTGTTTTACTTATCTTGTACTTTCACACTTAGGTTTTTGGTAGACCACACCCAACAGTGTTTTGGAATTGACTGTGGCTTTGTGCTCACTCCTGCTGGTGCTGGGTTACAGGATGCCAGGAATAAAACACGTGTCAGTTGTGTGCAAAACAAAAGCCTTAACCACCATATTATTTCTGGGCTCTACTTTTGCACTTCAAAGCAGAGTGAGAATACTTCTGCTTCTACAAATGCATCTGCCTGTGGATCCAGTAGATGTCAGCATTGGGCTGTTCCTGACCACTTAGACTGACTCCATATTATTTTGAAAGGACCATAAATATTCAGTATGAAATACACTGAGATGTAAAATAGCAGGTGCAGCAAATCTGTGGTGAGGATACATTTAATGGGTGAAAGATTCAATATTCCATCTACCGAGCAAACAACTGTATATAAAAACCCCATCTGTAGCTTTTTATCCATGTCCATTTTTAAAAATCAATTTATTTTGAAATACCAGTATACTATTTTACAGAAGATAGCTTTAGACAATTAAGTGACATAATGGATCAAAATCACTGACATAAATGTAAATATTTGATTAATTTTAGGTTACATCTGCTTAGAATTAAGATAGGCACATGGAAGGGCTTCTAAAACATCTCCTTTGGACATAGTTTCAACTATAGAGTTTTTTTTTAAAGTGATTTGTTTAGTTCTTCTATTTTTCTTAGTTTTAAGACTTCTGTTTCTTTGGAGCATATAAAAATCACTTCTAATAAAATGAAACTCAATAAAGCCAAATGGATTGTTGAGCAACATTAAGTGGAATATAATATGTATAATTCTCACCACTATAGGATTTTGAAGTTAGCACAAGTTCTCAGGTTTATCGGGAAGTTTCACAGTTTTCTGGTTGAGTTAAGAATATTGGGTACTCTGGACCCCCCAAAAACTTAAGAAGGAATCAAGGTATTCTTGTTTCTTTAAGAGTAAATGTAATAAAACCTTTGTAAATTTATTTATTATATGTAAATATACAGTGGCAGATTTAAATAATATTAATAAAGAGCATGCTTAAGTTTGTATAGTAGACCTCAAGAAAAATTAAAAATTATCCTTTCACTTTCTTTTTGTGTAGGGGCTGTGCTCGGCTGTGCTTGGGGTTTACTCCTCATTCTGTATTTAGGATCTCTCTTGGCAGTGCTCAGGCTACCATATATGGCTCCAGGGATTGATCCTGTATTGGTCACATGAAAGACAAGCACTCTGTATGGTGTACTATCTCTCTAGATATAGCCTGATTCTTAGAAAACAGGAAGATAATCGAGGAACCAGAAGAATCAATAGATCATCAAACTACTTCATAGCGACTTTAATGATAGAAGTTCAAGGTGCAGAGAAAAGTCACTTATCTTAGGGATGGTATTCGTGATATTCAGGCAATGAATGACTTTTTGCTTAAAAAATTCTTCCAGGAGTCATGGACCAACCAAACTGGGAACCTGGAGCATCAGTATTTGATGGACACATATGTCCTTTGACAATGACTTGACTGATCGACTGCATTTTCCTCTTTGGTTATTTTTTTCTACATTGAAAATCAGTTTAGCACATATAACCCAAGTGCTCCTAAGTGTCTCAATCAGGGTCATTGCAAGAAGCAGGTTTCAGAAATTTAGGTGACCTAAAGAATAGAAAAACAAGAACAAAAGAGAAATTTTGAAGCACAGTCAAATAAAGAAAACACATTGATCCATTTTGAAACTAACAGCGTGAAATTTGTCACCATTAGGACAAAGGTGGGATATGGTCTGTGATTCTCTATGAGAACCAAGTTAGATGGTTCACACAGAAATCAAAATCACAACTGTGATATACTTTATATTCTACTCTTAACAAAATGCTCGGATCTCTACATGTGATGACTACATCCAAAGTGAATGAGTGGTTTGAGGTTTTTATAATATGTATCCTCTATTATATCAATATATTAAAGTGACACTTAAAACATGATCTATTTCAAAATAATTGAGGTGGGTTTCAATGGCCACAAAACAGACTTCTATCAGGAAACAATTGCTTAGCAAATATTTCCTTGCCTTTTTCTTTTTCTCTGAATGATGGGAAAGAACACCTAGTTTTATGGCCCTATATAATATTTCCAACCATCTTTTCTCATCTCTTTGGGGCACTGCTGGAGAACACATTAGGTCGTAACTCAGTGCTAGAAGAAGATTCTGATGATGAGACTACCTTGTTCAAAGCCTCTTTGACATTAATCTGCCATATGCAATCACTGTGTGTGAGATTGAAGATCATATTTCAGTTCCAGGTATCAGAACACAAAACCCATCACAGACTTTATTCAAATTTTTGGATAAAAATCCCAAACTACTTAACAAGTCTAGCATTAGGAGTATGGAATTATTCTAGGGAATATGATTGTCCAGTTTCTCAAATCAGACTGCTTGGTATCATGCTTAGTGATGAAAGCTATTATCCACATTACTCTGGATTTCCATGAGCTAAAGGTAAAAAATAATTCTTTGATAAACAATATTTTTTTTATCTTTTGGATCACACCTGGTGATGCTTGGGGTTACTCCTGGCTCTGCACTCAGGAATTACTACTGGTAGTGCTTAGGGGACCATATGGGATGCCAGAGATTGAACCCAGGTCAGCTGCATACAAGGCAAATGTCCTACCCTCTGTATTATCTCTCTAGGCCCTTCATTTATATTTTATAATAAACATTTATACCTAACATTTATACCTAACACTCCTTGGTTTTTATATATGGAGGAAAAAAAGGAGGTTTCAAGAAAGAAATGAGGAAAATCATGCAATTCCTCAGAGACTGAGCAAAGCAATATTTCTAATATTTTATTAGAAAGAAAAGTCAAGTTGACATTAGAAGTTGTGCATCTTAGATTCAATAATTTCTATTTCAAATTAATATATTTCAAACATTAAAATGTGCTTTTTGAAAATACAGATCTTGGGGCCGGGCGATAGCCCAGCGGGTAGGGCGTTTGCCTTGCACCCGGCTGGCCTGTGCCGGGGTTCGATCCCGGCGTCCCATATGGTCCCCCGAGCACCGCCAGGAGTAATTCCTGAGTGCAGAGCCAGGAGTAACCCCTGAGCTTTGCTGGGTGTGACCCAAAAAGCAAAAAAAAAAAAAAAAAAGAAAATACAGATCTTCATTTATCCCTATCCAAGATAGTTTTATAATGTTCATCAATATTATTTCATTACTCTTAATTTTACCTCTTTTTTCTCATTCTAGTATATTTATTTAACAGTATTTAAAATTATATTTTATTGAAGTGATACTAAATTATAATAGTGTAAATATTTGTTTTTTCTAGAGATGCAATATTATAGCACCATGAATATGTACATGACTAAAACTGTCAATTTTTCTGCACCAGAATTAATTGAATCTTCTTATTCATCTCCCTATCTCCTTTTTATAACTTTACTTTTGTAGTCAAGTTATAATGGCTTATTTTCATTAGACATTTTTCTATCTTGATTTGTTTCTTTTATGTCTCACATATGAGAGAAATCATTCAGTATTTATCTTTCTCCCTTCTGGCTTAAGTCACATAGTCCAGCTTCATCCATCTTGGAGCAAGAAGCATATTTTATCAATCAGTTTCTATTTGTTCACACTCCTTTCTGTCATGTAGCTATTTTCCATTGTGTTGGTGATGCAGAAATAGGGCAGCACTGAAGAAAGAGTATTTGTTTCTTTCTCATGAGTGTCCTAGAAATCTAATCTTTGTTACTTGAATTTTTGCACTTTGGTTTCATTGGCTAAATTTTTTTTTTTTTTTTTTTTAAATATTTTATTACACCGCCATGTGATATACAATTACAAAGATGTTCATGTTTGGGTTTCACGTCACACAGCGTTCCAGCACCCATCCCTCCACCAGTGCCCATCTCCCAAAACCAATGTCCCCACTTCCCTCCCCCTCCCCCAGCCCGCCCCATGGCAAATTCTTTATCTCTTCTCTTACACATTGTGGATTGCAATACATACATTCAGAGATCATCATGTATATCTTTTTTTCCTATATTCAATGCTCAGTTCTAGACTGGCATTATCATTTTTGACAAATATTAGCACACTGTTCTCTTCTCTGTCCTACCCAACCACTGATTCCCACATGTCTGTGGAAGATTCCACCTTTTTTTTTATTGAAAGATGCTAGGTAGAGCTTTGGTTCTACAGTGTTCCAACCACGCACCCTCCGCCCAAACCCATCTCCCATCACCAATGACCCCACCTCCCTCCCGCTCCCGCACCTCAACCACTTGGCGAGTTCTGTATGTCATTTCTTTCCTCTTTATATCTCCTTCCCAACAAACTTTCCTGCTCTTCGTTGACTGCAATGCATTAAAAGACATTACTGTTTCACTATTTTTAGTGGACCCCAGCAGGCCGCTTGCGGCATGCGCTCGGCTCGAACTGGCTTTGCTCTGTTGATCTGGTCTGAGGCCGTTTCGCAGCGTCGGACAGCAAAAATGGTGGCTGAGTGTGGTGGGCGAGTCACATCTGGCTGCTTCCGGGACCCCTCAGAGGCGACGGGCCCACTCCCAAAACCCATCTGCCCTCCTCGGGGTTCCATGGTCAGCTAGGCCCAGCGCAGGCCGAGCGCCAGCCTCCCCAGCCTTCCGTGAGGCCCCTGTGCTGGCCGTGGGCAGCTCGCCCGGCAGGGCCACCAGGTCCGACAAGATGGAGGGGGGAAGGGGCGACCACGCCTCCACTGGCGACTTCCCGGTGATTCCCGCCTCTTGGAGCCGCCTACCTGGGCTCGAACTGGCTTTGCTCTGTTGATCTGGTCTGAGGCCGCTTTGGCGTCCGGACAGCAAAAATGGTGGCTAGTGTGGTGGGCGAGTCACATCTGGCTGCTTCCGGGACCCCTCAGAGGCGACGGGCCCCTCCCAAAACCCATCTGCCCTCCCTCGGGGTTCCATGGTCAGCTAGGCCCGGCGCAGGCCGAGCGCCAGCCTCCCCAGCCTTCCGTGAGGCCCTGTGCTGGCCGTGGGCAGCTCGCCGGCCCTCATTGGCTAATTTTTGCCAAATACCATTTCACTGATGAATATTGATTATAAAGTTGGTTAAAATGATTGCTTTTAATGGACCTATGGATCTCAGAAGCAGAAGGCAGGTTCAGTGGACTCTGCCATTCAGAGAAACAAATATCTTTCAAATAGCCTTGCAGCTATTCCAGGATTTCTAAGGCCTCTATATTAATTTTCATCACTAAACCAAACTGGTATCAGAAGGTTTTAGTGTAAAATTTTGCTAAGGATAACAGAAATGTGTGTGATTTTATAGGTGGCTTATTTGAATTTTATTCAACATAAAAATGAGAGTGATCTGCATACCTTTTAATTCAGGGTTAGTTTTTGCACACTTGATTTTTCCTGCAGTCTGCCTGTCAGAGCTTCCAAAACATCAACAACTCATAGATTTCTATACAGCTGCCTGGGCAACTGTGGTAATAAAATGTGAGTGTGCTTTCACAATATCAGAAGATGTCCGTTTGGGATTAATGCAGAAAGAAAGAACAGTGTTTTAAGATGTTGGCATATTTTTCAAATGTTATTCTGAAAATAATGAAAGTTAAAATAATTTATCATTCTAGGACTGCTTTAGCTTTATTTGTTCTAACAACAAGATAGCCTCCCATTGAAATCCTTTGTGTGCGGCTCTCTCTTTAGGGCTCATTATAAAAGAAGTCAGTGTACCTGGCTCTCAAAGACTGAACAGTAATAAACTGTTATTCTCAAGAAATGGAGTATAATCCCACACTAGTGAACAGTTAAGAAAACAAAAATACATATCTATATCTGTATATATATATATATATATATGCAAATCTGCTATACATATGTTGTTAGGACACAGTGATTTAGAAACTGTTTTCCTGTTTTCCACAGGTTGAATGAGACAGCTCATGTCTCCACCGAGAAGGCATTTTGCAGATTATTATCTTTTTCCATTCTACTATTTGAGCATGAAATAATTACTCCCTGAGATAAAAGATTTAAGTCTATATAAAATTATTGTGATCAGACTATGCGTTTTTATTTTCCTGAAATATAGAGATTTTACTTTTTAAATGGAGTTGCTGATTAACCAAAGTGAATCAAGTAATAAATAATGCTCAGAGGTACAAACTAAATAGGACACATCTTCTAAGCCTCAGACACCCCCCAGGGGTTCACTGGTCTCTGACCCCAGCTAGGGAACAAGCTAGAAGCCAAATGTCTCTGTTGGAAAAATACAATGTATTCTGGAGTTAGTCACGTGGGGACCTGAGACTGCCAAGAACACCCCATGTCAGTTGGCATACAAAGCATTTCAGCATAAAGTAGGTGCAGAGAAATGCACTCACCTCTCACCAGGAACAAAGGACACTTTTATTATAACATATACATATGTATTATATACATGTTACAAAAATATAATATAATATATGCATACAATAAAATATGATATATACAAACACATTTAATATTTGTAGGTAAAATACAGATTTTAAAAATTAGAACTGGGGTGTCAAGCTAATAACATCTTTGTTAAAAACATAGCAAAGAAGAGAAGAGTAGTCTAATGGGTCACTGCATATGGTTTCCTGATTTCCAGGAGTGATCCTGAGCACTGCCAGTATGGTTCCCAAAACAAACAATAAAACCCAATCATACCAAGAGGTAAATAAGGTGATACCTTAAGTCTCCTGAAACCCTTTAATGTGAATTTATGCACACTATCTTGAAAATTTAAACTTCAATAGGAAAATTATTCTCAAAATTCAAACAACGTGTGAGTAAGTGTGGTCTAAAGTGCTACTGTGAAAATGCATTTCCTGAACCTTTTTCCTTTACAATAAAAGTTTACAGTTTTCTGACAACATACAACAACATTATGGGAAAGTGTTAACTTTTTGTTTGCCCCTAAAATTTATTGTATTTCCACTTCAGTCTTTCAAAAGTGGAAACAGAAACTTCATTTCAGAAAAGTATCTCTGAAAATATTTTAAGAGAGAAATTTTATGGAAAACTCTTGTCTCCTATTTAGGATTAATAGATGCTATTTCCTCCACCTCTGCTGGGGTGGTGGGCCCTGGCCTCACAAGATGCCAGATGACCCCCCCACTCCACGAGGGTCACTGTTTTCCACATCTGAACTTCCCTCTCATCAGAACTCCACCCAGCAGAAGAACCTATCACAGCCCAGATCTTGAGACCCACCCTGCAGCAGTCTTTTTCAAGTCCGGCCCAGGTATGCTGATTCAGAGACTCACAGACATGGGGCAGAGCTGCTACCGGCTCTCCCTGTGTCCAGTAGCTCACAAGGCACGTGGGAGGGATGGGGGGGTACTAGCCCTGGCCCGCCACCTCAGCAGAGCCTCACAAGATGCCAGACGACCCCCACTCCATGAGGGCCACCATTTTCTACATCTTAACTTCATTCTCATCAGAACTCCACCCAGCAGAAGAGCCTATCACAGTCCACCTCGCGCTGCAAGCGGCCGCACGGTTCATCAATAAATGCTGGAGACCAAAGGTGACTACAAGAGTATGCCACCTGCACGGCAGAGCTTGGCAAGCTACCGTGTCGTATTTGATATGCCAAATACCAGTAACAATTATAGACCTCATTCTCATGACCTGGTGGAATGGTTTGAGGCTCTTTATGTTCCTGGAGCAAGCAGATACCCTTGGGCTCTACTAGCATGAGACAGGACATATGGAGATGTTACTGGTGCCTGCTCGAGCAAATCGATGATGAACAGGAAGACAGTGATTTCCTCCACCTTATTTAGCGCTTTACTAATTAACGATTCTGCTTTCTGTGAACATATGCACCCAAGTATCTCCCCGCACAGAACCCTGAAGATTATAGCCAGATAAGCTTCAGGGTTTTTTTTGTGGGTAAGTGATGTAAGAAAATAAATTGGAATTAATTTCATTTGGTTCAGTTGTAATGTTGTGCAACTATGACAGATTTGTTATTTTTTTCTAGACAAAATGAGAAATGTTACAAAGTTATATGAAAACAAGGTCTTTTTCACAAAGAGATGGTGGTTAGGGTTGCTCAGTTCTAAGATCTGCACAAAAGACATGCTTTAGGTTGTGTTTAGTGGAACATAGCCCAGTTTGTATGCATCAGAAGGCACAATGTAAGTCTTCAGAGACTAGACACACCTCATCCAGTGTTCACATTGCTAATTTCTCAGAGTCTGGTGCAAGATTTCTGAGTTATGTGGTTTGATCTACTACTGAAGTGGCACTGAGACAAGGATTCAAGGACAATCAATTCCATAGAAGGGATTCTAGAAAATAGGAAAGTGAGGGAAGAGAGGGCAGGAAGTGAAAGAAAGCCAATAGATGAGCTAATTAAGCAGTTACACTGTGAATAGCTCTCCATTAAACCAGTTGGGGGATTCTGGGAGGCTCCATGGATCATGTACTTTAGAATCAGTTCTTCCTTTCTAATTCTTGCTAATTATTAGTAATGTTGCTTATAGAATTCATTTTGCTTCTCTTGTCCAGACAAGACTTTGGTGGCCAGAGAAACTCTCAGGTTGTTGTAGGTGTGCCCAGACAAGACGTTGGTGGCCAGAGAAACTCTCAGGTTGTTGTAGGTGTTGTCAGTTGTTGTTTGTAAATGTTGAGAGCATGTGGAAGAACAATGTCAACATCTGTTATAATGGATCAAAGATTCTGAATCAATCTCACTTCAGTAGTAAGAAGAAGTAATATATTGGGATTAGGTTATGACTTAAAAGTATTAAAAAGCAACTCCTAAAAGAGGAAAATTCTTTCTGAATATACATTAGGGAAACAACATTTTGGACATTGGCATAGAGATTCTCAATAAACTGAACTTCCAGGCTTATTTTAAGCCTTGAAACAGAACACTGTCTTCAGTTGAGCAGTAGAACTGGGCTTACTTGGCTTGCATTTGAGGAAATGTTGTTTGAGTAAAATACTATCTTTAGCCATTGAAATTATATTCTTTTTCTGAAAGGTGTATGGTACTTGATATTATGATGATAGCATAACTTTTTGCTTTCACAGGACATGTGTTCTTTGAGTAGAATGGTAAATGGAATTACCTGCACTATTTAACTTCTCTTTCTTTGTGGGACTGGAGTTAATTAAGTACCCTTAAATATGCATATGACATGACTACCTTTATATATTAAGACCAAACTTAATGGAATCATCAATGAGTCCAGTCTTTGGATGTAATTGGGATGTGTGGATTGTGGGAAATAGAATATATTACAACCACCTCTTCTAACAATCAATTAACGCTCTTTTAATGATTGACATGGTAAGTTCAGGAACTAAAATAGATCTAAAGAATTAGCTACCAAAAGGTAAACTGCAGACTTGGCTTTTTAAAATAAAGCTGTAGGATTACCAAGGCAAATAATGCTGTTTTATTGTAAAATTGGAAGAAATCACGGAGGTTAATTCAAATCTGATGTCCTTGAACAAGGGTTGGGAAAACAAACAAAACAATGGTTGAAAGGTAAAAACAGGGAAAAAAATACAAGCAATGCAAATATGTTGACTCACGTGGTTATACTCCATTGGCATTATTATTTAGGAAAACGTTCTGAGCTGTGATTTCTTCACTAATTTTCTAATAACCATTGTTTTTAACTGTAAATTTCTATAATAACACTTTCATCTGAGCTTTCAGCTAGAGCTGGAAATTGAGTTGAGGCAAGGAGTACTGGAGTCCTACTCCATAGCAGATGAGATGTGAGTCCAGTTCTCTGCTGTCTCTGACCCTAGAATACTGCCTGGCACAACACATGTGATCAATAAAGAGCCACTGAAGAATGAATTAAGAATTAAGATGATTCCTTCCTGGTATCTCGCCAAATTCTCTGCTAACCAAGTTCTTGCAGCATAATGGGAAAGGCCTGGGAAACTGTCCAGGGAAATGATATTCAAAGATATTTAGGAGGGAAAAATAACAGAGAAAGGGGAAACCTAGTGCTAATTATATGAACATGGAAAGAAAAATGTGCATGAATGTCAAGGAATGTTGGAACAGGCCATATTTAGCCACAAAGTAGAGGCGAAGGAGCATTAGTTTTGCTAATGAATCTAAAATTAGAGAACTATCCCTACAAAGTAACAATAATAACAATACAATGTGATGCATGTTAATTTAACTATATAAAAGTGCTAAAGTGGAGAGTCCTTCAAAAAAATGAAAACTTGTTTGGGAAAGGATTTTGTAGCCTGTTCATGGGTAATGGATAAGTGCTCAATTTTATTTAAAGCAACCTGAAAGTTTGTCTCACCTCTCTTCATGAAACCTAGATCTGGAGCAGTTTGCTTAAATCTAAAATTAGAGAACTATCCCTACAAGTAACATAATAACAATACAATGTGTGCTGTTAAATTAACTATATAAAAGTGCTAAAGTGAAGAGAGGTGAGACAAACTTTCCAGGTGCTTTTAAAAATTGCACTTATCCATTACCCATGAACAGGCTACAAAATCCTTTCCCAAACAAGTTTTCATTTTTTTTGAGTGCTAAGGCCCTTGCACCTCTTATTTCCACTTGAGAAACTTTTTTCTTTTAGTTAGCTTGATCAACTTCTATTCATCTTCAAATCTCAGCTCATGGACATTTTGTACAGCACTTACTTCATTTTACTATCTATACTTGAGGCCAATTTACCCGCTCAGCTGTTGTGAGAACACTTTTAATGCAAAAATTCAACCCCATCCCACATTAGTAATCACCACCTTTCCTGAAAATTACACAATAGTTCCAAGTCTCACCTAAAATCAAAACAAACAACCAAAATATTGCCTGCAAAGTATTTGAACAGTCACCCGTATCTTATAAAGCAACAGAATTTGAGAGGGTAGAATGCTCCCAGTCTCTATAGTTTTCACTCAGGGTACAGTGTTGAATCTCTTCATGCTCTCAGAACTTGCCTTTACTACCTCAACTTGTGTTTGTAATTTGTCTTGTTTCTTCTTCTGCCTCATCAGTAGTTTTAGGTACTGGATAAAATAGACATGTGGGCATCTGAAGTCCCATGCAGCTGAGACAATTAGTTTGTTGTCCACAAATCATGTTGTTTCTTAGTCTCTAACTCTACACCTGTGTGTTCCTGAGGATAAGAATTGGACTAATTATCTTTCCAACCCTTGCACCTAGATCTGTTAACTTAGTGGATGAATCTACATAGCTGTTTAGAGATTCAAAATGCTACACTAAAATTTCAGAATCTGAATGCGACCCACTTTGTTCTAGAGAAAGATGTAGCTCAGCATCGAGTTTGTATTCTGACTCAGATAACGTAAACTATGGAAACATTAATTATATTACTTCTCAGACATTTTTGAATTTATAGCCAGAAAAAGTCTATTAGTTCTTTGAAGCATTCATCTCATTTTTACAGTAAAAACAATGTCTTCCATCAGTTAAAATTGGACAGCCCTGCTGATTTTGACCAAATAGTTATCAAAGAATTAGCCATGTACTAAACTTTGCATTCTGTGATCTTTTATTCCTTTTGAAATGTCATCAACCAGCATATGTTATTTGATACTTTTAGCCACAGTGAAGATTGTAAGGCAGCTATCACAAACTGAAGTGTTAAGTTTAAAATTAAAAATAAGGAACAGGGAAGCAATAATGATTGATTAAAATTTGCATCCAGTTAGTAACAGAACTACTTCATGTTTAAGATGGACATAGAGTACGCAGAACATTTTATTATTTTAATGGGTATGATTCTCTATATTCTATGTCATATGTGCATTGTTATCTTTTTTAAAAGGACCTTACTAGGTTGGATGGCAGGTGGAAATGATGCTTCGATTCCTAACTCCTTCTGTCTGGTTCTTCACCTCATCCTTGTCATGGATATATCCTGGAGAGAAGCAGATGGTCCTCCTTTGGAGTTGGCCATGTGACCTACTCTGCCCTGTCAGATGGAGACTAGAATTCCAACTCCAGCTTAGACCTCAAGAGATCTGGTGAGTTTCTAATATTCTTCCATGTATCTATCATTACTACAAGAAAATTTCCTGTTCTGCAGAAAAGAAAAGTTCAAGATACCCCATAAACATATAAAAGAGGTTTTGGGGGGGACAGCTCTAAGTGTTGGCTGTGTTTTGCATGTGAAATGCTTGGGTTTGCTTCCTTGAACCACAAAAAAAAATAGGCCAACAGAAGCAAACCTACCCCTGGTAGTGTACTGTAATAAATGTGTAAGGTTTAAATTTTAATTGTATATCTTTGTAATTTTAAAAATAAAAAAAAATTAAAAAAAATTTTAACTTCATAACTTAATGTGTCTTGTCTTGTGTAATGTCTTTGAGGATTCTGAATTATAGTTTCCTCAGAAAAATAACAGTATTGGCTGTATTTTGAGTTAATCCCATCAATTGGGTACTTTTTCTGATCTATTTACTAAGCATGAATAATACTAAATAAGTTAGATTCATTGAAACACTTTATGGTACAGAATCCAAAACAGATGTTACACTGAGAAATAAAGGAGGCTAAGTATATTGTGTACAAAAATAAGGAATACATATATGGGATCTAATCTAATCTTTTCAGCATTGTGTTCTCTGACAAACAACAAAGTAGATATACACTATCCTGTTCATCTTAAAGCTTATTATAAGGAATTTCTTTACAAGATTGTAATGGCTAAGAAGTCCAACATTTATATTTAGTAATCTTTAGACACAAATTGATAGTATAGTTCCAGTTTGAGAAGAAAAAAACTGAAAAAATTCAACATTGTAAGTTCTACTGAGTCTGAGTCAAAGTAGAAGACCAGTATCACAGCTCATGGGCAGAAAACAACCAAAATTCTCCTTATTCAGCCTTTCTGTTCTATTCATGCCTTTAATATATCAGATGAGGCGTACCTTCATGGTGTGTGAGGAAATGCGCTTTAGTTAGCCTTCTAATTTGAAGTTATTTTCACCCAGGTAAACCCTCACGGACACATGCAGACTAATATTTAGCTAATTATCTGTGCTTCTCTTGGTCCAATCAAGTTGATATATAAAATTAAATAAACCCCAATTTGCTAGATTTAGAGAAGGCTTCCAAGAAAAAGAAGTAAATGTATACTGAAATTTACATAAGATAATATGTAGAGCATTAGCCTAACATGCAATAGCCACTCATTACATGCTAGGTTTCAACCTCCTTCTAAGGTCAGAAGAACAAACAGTGCTGTTTTTGGCCCAGTATGAACTTTATAGCCATAAAACACAGGGGAGTTTTCTTTTTTCCTTATTTGCTGAACTGAAGAAATACTGAGACTTATTCAGATAATAAAGGGGCTCCTGGCATGGTTTATTTGTAACTGCCCAAAAAAATTCCACCCCACAAATAGAACGCTCTTTGATGATGTTTTTAAAATCTCCAATTGCTTTTTACTTATGAGGTGGATTTACAGTGAACGACGTTACAAAGTAATTTAACTTGACAAGACACACCATACTAAACATTCACAGATACAGTTTTGTTTCTCCCAGGAGAAGAAGCTGTTAGAGTAGAGTGGTAATCGCTGTATCATGATCAGCATGGGGGAGATTGATAACACCTAGGAAAGTCACCTCTCTGAGGTTTGCAACAGGCACACCTTTCCTGTTGATTGATTACACATCAGGGTGACCATCCCAGTATGATGAAAACCCAGTGTGGGCCTTACAGTCTACTGTACAAGCACTTTTTTTAGAGTTCACTCAAGATTGATGTGTCGCAGTCGTAGTGTGGGGTTCAAATATTCATACTGTGAATATCCAGCTAGTTTAGAAAAGAGGAAGAAAGAAAGGACTTATGAAAAGAGGAAAAAAAGGAAAAGAGGAAAAAAGAAAGGACTCCAAATAAAAATATGATAAACCCAATTCAAAAGGTGATTATATCTGAGTACACCCACAGTGAATTGTCAAGAAGGGGATTAGGTGTATTCATAGAAGAAAAGGTGGCTGCCCTACCTTTGGCCCAACATGCCTCAAAGTTAGTGATGTGTTAGTAGTTTTCACTGTTCAGTTTCTATTCCAGATAACTACACTTGTACTTTCATATAAAATATCTGGTCATTAAAGTTCACTCCTTCCTTCATCCCAAATTATCAATGTCATCATCTTCTAATTGGTTACATTCCCTATTCCTTGAAAAAAAATTGACTTTCCAGTCAGTCTCTTTCTTTTATCTCATCTCTCTACCTTCCTAAGTTTGTTCAATGCACAATAGCATTCTCTGCTTTTTCCTCCTCAAATTCAGAAATGTTCACATTTATTCTCACACCCTGAAGCAAATCTTGTCTCATGGAACTGATTCACTTCTCCAAGAGTAATTTAGATCATTATCACTTTCACACATTTTCCTATGAATGCTTTTTTTTTCTTCTTTTCTCATTTGACTGACACCAGATCTGTACAGATCTGTACTTTTCTCATTTGACTGACGGATTTCAAGTTCCTTGGTCTTTTTTTATTTTTAATTTTCTTCTTTTTGAGTCATACCCAGCAATGGTCAGGGTACTACTGGCTCTATACGCAGAAATTACTCCTGGCCATGCTTTGGGGACCCTATGAGAAACCTGGAAATGAACCAGAGTCAGCTGCACGCAAGGAAAACACCCTATCTGCTGTGCTCGGCTCCCTCCTTGGTCTGCTACTACATTGGTTCTTTTACTTTTTCTGTTAGATTCCTGTCACTGTAATTTCTTTGTTTACCTTGAACATTACCTATCCCTTTCAAAAAATTTATTTTCCTTTTTATTATTTTAAAATTTCTTGCCCTATTTCCTTTCCTGGCAGTGCCCAGGTGATTACTCTTCTTGATTATGTGTGGAGGGACATGCGGTGCTGAGAATTGTATCTGGGCCTCCAGCTTGCAAAGTCTGCACTCCTAATCCATTAACTGTCTCCCTGTGTATACCCTTGTTTTCTTATGTCGAAGTCATTTTATGATCCACAACTTAAATGGATCAATAATGGATAACATTCCTTTGAGGCATCCCTATTTTTTATGTCCCATTGTGGGCATCAACTTTTGAAAATTTCTTCAGTTTTCAACTATCCATACTTCTTTCCCACTTAGTAGATGAATGCCTCTAACTTCATAAAGATGCAATTAATATGAAAATCACTTCAAAGTTCTACCACCCAAACTAAAAATGATTATGTTCAATCAATTATGTCTTATTTTCATATTTTTTAGTGAAAGCAGAACTGCGAACTTTGTTTTAAAGTCAGTTTTCCATGATTCTGTACATATCCCTCTCATCATTATTTGCTTATCCTATAAATTAAATTTCTTACTCCAGATACTGTCAATTTTAACTTTACATTCTTCCTCATTTTCCCAGACTAAGAGTTTTCAAAATTCCCTGCTGAACATTTTTCAGAACCACATCTTTTTTATTCGTCCAATTGACACTGGGTTAGCACAGCCGCCTTTCTATAGCCAGTCACTTGGACCTCACTTGCACCTCAGTTCAATCTGCTCTTCAAATCTCAACCACAGAAATCTTTTTACAAATGCCAACATGATCCTGTGACTTTTCAGATTAAAATCTTTCTATGTTTCACATTGCCCTTATAATAAATTTCAAAAGATGTATGCCAGTTAGCAAGTTTTCCATTACCTTGTCAACCTAATTCTGCTATGTTTTTCACCAATTTTCCTACCTGATTATACAGACTAAATTGTGAATCAACTGAGTTTCTACAAATGTGACATACCTGGTTTTACTTCCTGTTCATTATACTTTGTGTAGCTCTTATTTTTTCATTATTCATTTTATTTTTAAGTTTTGGGGGTCATGCCTGGTGATTTTCAAGGATTACTTTTGGCTCTGCACTAAGGAATTATTCCTGGCAGGGCTCGGGAATAAAAGGTATGCTTGGTCTACTGTGTGCACAGCAAACATCTTACTTGCTGTATTATACTTCTAGTCCCTCTTTTCTTTAGTTAACTTCTGGTTTAAATTTAGTACCTTTACCTTGGACTTCAAACTTATTCACCAGGCAACCTTTACTTATAGACTTACCTTCTAAATTTTTCAATCGTACTTTCTATTTTATCATGCTGTATTGCACTATTTGTTTATCAATGATTTCCCACACTGTAAGAGCTTCAGAAAAGGATTGCCTTTTACATTATGCTGTCCTCATGGGTTTAATACAGAGAAAAGGCTCAATAATTATTAACTAATGGAATGCAGTAGCATAATGACACCTTTTATTATATTTCTTTTATTGTTTAAGCAACTTTTAAAAATATTTTATTATACCACCATAAGATATACAGTTACAAAGATGTTCTTATTTGGGTTTTGGTCATACAGTGTTCCAGCACCCATTCCTCCACCAGTGCCCATTTTCCACCACCAATGTCTCTGATTCCCTCACCCTCCCTAGCCTGCTTCTGAGGCAGGTTCTTAATTTCTTTCTTAATTTCTTTCTCTTTCTCTCTCTCTCTTTCTCTTTTCATTCCCTTCCACATTGTGGATTACAATATATACATGAAGAGGTTGACATGTGTATCTTTTTTTTTAAGCAACTGTTTAAGCAATGGGTTTGTTATTGATAGCCAGATAGCTAGTAGAAACAAGAACTATGGGAAGATCAATCAGTAGACTGTGGAAGAAAAATTCAAAAATAACCATGGAAAGTTTTGAAATAATAGCTTCCCCCCCCCCCCAATTTTATTACACCATTTTAGACATACAATTGCAAGATGCTCATGCAGAGTTCTGGTTCCACAGCTTTCCAACACCCATCCCTCCATCCAAACCCACCTCCCATCACTAATGTCCCAACCTCCCTCCCCCTCCCACACCTCAACTACTTGGCGGGTTCTGTATGTCTTCTCTCTCCTCTCTATCTCTCCTTCCTGCCAAACTTTCCTGCACATCGTGGAATGCAGTGCATTAAAGGACATAACTATTTTCACAGTTTGAGCGCGACCTGGGCTCAAACTGGTTTTGTTCTGTTAATCTGGTTGTGAGATAGGATCCCAGAGTCCGGACAGCAAAGGTGGTGGCTAGTGTGGTGAGCAAGTCTCATCCGGCTGCTTCCGGGACCCCCGGATGTGATGGACCCACTCCCAAAACCCATCTGTCCTCCCGGGAGCCCCATGGACAGCTTAGCCGGGGGAAAGCAGAGTTCCAGCTTCTCCAGGCACGTCCTAGGCCCGCATGCTATGGCTGGTCACCCCATGGCAGCTCCTGGGCGGGGCCACCAGGCTTGACAAAATGGAGGGGGAATGGCCGACCCCTAACTCCATCTGACGAATTCCCAGCAAGTCCCACTTCTGGGAGCCGCCTACCTGGGCTCGAACTGGTTTTATTCTGTTAATTTGGTCGTGAGGTAGGATCCCAGCGTCCAGACAGCAAAGGTGGTGGCTAGTGTGGTGAGCGAGTCTCATCTAGAATAGCTTTTTTAACACCATCTTTATTTTTGGAGAATTTTAAGAACTTTTGACATTTGATTGCGTCAATCTTTAGATGTCTCTTTTTTTAGAATGGGATTATCATTTACAAGTTTTTCTGGTATGGTGGAGGAAAAGTTGAGACAATTTCCATTTTGGGTAGCAGTTTTATGATAGAAAAATCTTCAGACATCAGGTAAAGATACAGTATTTTGATTTTTTGTTCCATGCGATTAAACTTCATTCACCATTTATTAGAGATGTACTATTATGAATAATTTCCAGGACATTTAAAAGGGATTACGATGGAGAAAAGGCATTTAAAAATACCCAGGTCTGTATTTGAAACTCTTAGATAAAATAGCAAGAATTTAGTTGGCCTAGTGGGACAGCCTAAAATCCCATGTGATGTATAGTGTTGCTAAAGATGACTTTTAGGTTTGTAGTAATTCTGGGTTTCACCCACTCACTGCTACTTTTAGTTGTGATCCCGGGAGGTGTTTGCCAATTGAGTAGTAACAGGCTTTGTGTACATTTTATTTGACCTTCTATCAGGTAGACCAATTAAAATGTTTCATCTGAAGAAGCTCATCTTCTGATTTCTGCCTAGGGATATAATATATTAACTTACATTTGGTCATGCTTTTTGCTTTCAACCGTTCAATTAATACTATTTCCCAATTTACTCTCTTGGGCTAGCAGTTCTCCTTAAGTCCCAGTGATAAATACTGCAAACCACTGATTTGATCCCATAAAAGATAGTTTGTTTTCAGAGAACAGAACAAAAATCTGCCTTTCTTAGGTCTAACTTTGGGCAGATCTTTTTAAAGTGTTGCTTTAAAAAAAAGCATGAGACAAAATGTATTTTTTTCTCCAACTAGGATCTTTTTTCCTTCTGTCATAAACATATAAAAGCTACCTGGGCAAGGGAAAAGTTAATTAAAACTGGGACACATTATTATTAAGTATGTCCTTAAAATTCCAGGTTGGAGAGAAAAAACTGCACCAGTATAGTCTGTCTCTTAAAATCCTAGAAAACTTTATTTTCTTCCTGATGGCCCAGCAATAAAAAAAAATAAGTAACAAATTATGCCCAAGACTAATGCAACACCATGTTCCACATTCCCATGATTTATTTAAAAAAAATTAAACACTGATACCTAAATATTCTTTTAAAATATAGCAAGAATAATGATAGAAATATATGGAACTCAGAGAAAGAGAGGAAATAAAATGTGATACAACTGTATTTGTCTTAGTTTAAAAACTATAAATCGCATGGTTTAATTGTCTGTAAGGTTTTGGATCTGACCTTTAATTTTGGCCCTGGATTAATTTAGTTAGGTTGCGTAAATAAAATACTCTTGGTTTAAACAAAGAGAATTTTGTTTTCTCAAAGTTCTGGAGACTTGAAAGTTTCCATCAGGGTTTATTTCTAGTGAAAGTTTTGTCCTGGCTTAGAAAGGGATGCTTTTATCCTCATATAACCTTTCCTTTGAAGGCGTTGAAGAGAGAGTTTTATTCCTATAACTTTTCTTATATGGCAATCAAACCTATTTGATTAGGACCTTGCACTTATGACCTCATTGAATACTAATGATCTATTTCTAATTCTTTGAAAAACATGTATCTTTGCATGATAATATCTAAATGTATATATTGCAATCCACAATGTGTAAGAGAAGGAAGAGAGTGGGGGAGAGAAAGAGAAATAGAGAAAAGAGATAAAGAACATGCCATAGAGGCAGGCTAAGGGAGAGGGGAGGGAATCGGGGACATTTGTGGTGGGAAATGGGCACTGGTGAGGGATGGATGCTGGAACACTGTATGACTAAAACCGAAGCATGAACATCTTTGTGACTGTATATCTCATGGTGGTATAATAAAATATTCACTTGTATCAGTTGTATCAATTGTCTTCTTATTATTCATCCATTTGCTGGAGCAGGCACCAGTAACATCTCCATACATCCTGTCGCATGCTTGTGTAGTTCAAGGGCATCTGCTCGCTCCAGGAACACCAAGAGCTTCAAACCATTCATTCAGATCATGGGAATGAGGTCTATAATTGCTACTGGTTTTTGGCATATCAAATACAACATGGGTAGCTTGCCAGGTACTGCCGTGTGGGTGGTATACTCTCAGTAGAAAGCTCTCATCTTGTACATTTACTGATGAACTGCAATGGGGAGTCTGCTCCCCATTGGGAGAGAGAGAGGTTTTTCTCTTGGGTGAACCTCTGGTGAGCTGTGGAAATGTTTAAAATGGCAGCCCTCATGGTGTGGGGGGCTCCTCTGGCTTCTTGTGAGGCTCTATTGGGATGGCGGGCCAGGGCTAGAACTCGCCTTCCCTCCAGGCGCCTCATGATCAGTTGAGCACAGGGAGAGCTGGCAGCAGCTCTGCCCTGTGTGTCTGAGTCAATAATAAAAATAGTATCTGAATAAAATATTAAAAAATAATATCTGAATAAAATATTTAAAACATAAATATGTGAATAAAATATTAAAAATTAAAAAACACATATCTTTCATTGAGTCTGTGATTTACATCCTCTGAGCAAAGGTTCATCAACATAGACTATTTCCTATTATGACATAGGATTAAAAAATTCCTGCTGTGGGGCTGGAGCCATAGCACAGTGGGTAGGGCATTTATTTGCCTTGCAAGCAGCACTGGGGTTTGATATCCAGAATCCCAGATGGTCTCCCAAGCAGCGCCAGAAGTAATTCCTGAGTGCAGTGCCAGGAGTAAACTCTGAGCATTTCTGGGAGTGACCCAAAAAGCAAATTAAAAAAAAATCCTGTTGTGCCACAAAAAGTGGGTTTTCTCAAGCCTCATTTACTCTCCAGAGATCATCCTGGTGCTGGTGAGAAAACTGTTTCCTTTCCAGAGGTGTTAATCCCACATCTATTCTAATAAATTCCCTGCATACAATAGCCCACGTCAAAATCAGTGTATAAAATACCCAACCTGTAACAGTGGTGGTCTAATTTCCTACAAATAGCTCATCACTTAGGTGTTCAAAAGCAAAATAATGAGATTATATTTATGTATATAAGTATATGTAAATATAATCTGAGAATCTATGTATATAAGTATACATAAATATAATGTGAGGGCCTACTACTGAGAGTATACCACCCATGCGGCAGAGCCTGGCAAGCTACCCATGTCTTATTTGATATGCCAAAACCCAGTAACAATTATAGACCTCATTCCCATGACCTGAACAAATGGTTTAAGGCTCTTTGTGTTCCTGGTGTGAGCAGATGCCCTTGGGCTACCCTAGCGTGTGACAGGACATATGGAGATGTTATTCTTGTCTGCTAGAGCAAATCAATAAATAATGGGAAGACCAGTGATACAAGTAATATTTATGTATATCAACATCTAATATTATAGTCTGATTCATTTGGCTCATAACTGTATCCAGGAATTTCTATTGTTTTCTTCTTGCATAAATATGTGAAATGTATGCATACATAGCTTATGTGAAATGCTATGTATGCATATCCGTTTGTTTATATTTGGCTTTAACTAAGTCTTTTTTTCATGTGAGTGCATACTTTCATTGTAAAAGATAGTCTCAATAATTTGTCAATTCTTTTAATTTGAAAAGTTTCAACCCTTCAGAAAAGCTGTGAACATTCTCATTTTCTAGATTAAATGATTATAATCTATCTATAGATTATAATCTATCTATAGAAAAATATATGATTATAATCTATCTATAGAAAAAAATTGCTATATTTTCTTCTTTTTGTATATATGTAAATTATTCAAAAGCTGACTGTAGATCTCAAGACAGTTTATCTTTAAAACTTCAGCAAACAATTCTTGTTTCAGACTTTTATCTTAGTTAACTGAAAGATCTATACAATTGTTATTCTTCAAATATTTAATATTATTTTATTATTTTTACAGTTTTATTCATCTTTACATTTTCACAATTATCTTAACATGTCTTTTATTCTGGATTCAGAGTCCAATCATAAAGGAATATATAAAATTTACTTGCATTTCTGTCCTTCCTATCATACAGTCCTTATTTTCTTTATCTATTTTTTTGTCTTTTTATGGAATAACAATTTTTAATGGTCCAGGATAGTTATGTGGAATAACTTTTTAATTTGTATTTGGCTGAATGTTTTATCACAATTAATTGCTCTTACATAAATCATATGTCCTTTAAGTTTTAAGAAGCTATAGTATGTCAATTTGTGACACTGATATTATTAGTTTCATTTTATTTCTTTAATGTTAAGTCACTTTTTAAAGAAGCAATTTTTTAAAAAGGTTTATGTAGAGTAAAACTGTTTTCTTATATAAACAATTTTTTTTAACTTCTATACTTTAGCTTATTTCCCAAAACCATACTAGCCCATGACAAATGATGAGAATATTATCAAAAGATTTGGGGAAAGTGAAATTGTATATATGGCATTGATCCTCAACTTAGAAATATGTGTACCATCTAGGAATCTTATCTTCTTATTGTGGTGTTCTGTCATTTTATGACACTCAGAGTTTACCCAAAAGTACTTGGCAAATCTCCCTTATGGTTCTGAATGTTCCTAACCATTTTTCAACAAGGATATTGCTGTGTATCTTCTCTAATGTCCAGTAAAACAAGAGTACATCAGAAGAAAACAATATTACATAAATACTATATATCAAGTGCGGGGAAAGGAAAGCCTTGAAAGATAAGATACACATATTGCACATCATCAGATGATGATATCCAAAGTTAGAAAAAATGAAGGATGTTGGTCATACTGTTAAAAGAAAAGGTAAAAAATGGGGGAGGGTTAAAATAAAAGAAAACTTGCTATGAATCTTTGTAAAGAGTTTATCCTGGTTTCCTTGAAGCATTTATTTTTTAGTATTTGAATATGCCACATTAAAATTAAAATTCTTAATATTAAAAATAAGAATTCTTAAAATTCTGACTTCTTTTAACTACTCTTTGATTTTAGACTAGTTGCAGTAGGCCTGAAATAAATTCATTTATTTCACTATTACTATATTTTCTTCACTATATTTTCTTTATTACTATATTTTTTTATCTGTACTTTAGAGTTCACAGATAATATTTACATAAGATATGGTCACTTTCAATTCTGACACAAATATTATGGCTAAGAAATGTAGGCTTAGCAATCTTAGTAAAATTAGCAATTTGCCAATTTATATGTTCACAAAACATGAAAGCAGAGACCTCAAACAAAGTCTTTGAACTCTTAATTAGTATTTAAGTAGTTTTAGTATTAACTTGTCTTTAAAGTAGTATTCTTTCACTATACTATACTAAAATGAGTTTGAAGCAATAGCCCATTCATCTCCCTGCAAGAAAATTTATTTATGTTTTATTACTGCTAAAGTAGATGAATAACTAGCAGTCATGCAGTTTATGTAATGCTAATACAAGTGGAAGAAAACTTTAACACAAAATCAAAGATAATAACAGAATTGAAAAAATATAATGTTTCTTAGAAACAAAACAATTATTTCAACATTTATTCATTGAAAATATCATCCCAAAATATTTGTTTGAAGACCAACACAATTTTTTGTCATTTTTAAGATCTATAAGATGGATTTTTAGATACATGATTATTAGATATTCCTGCAGTTTTGGAACAGAAATTTGTGTTTATTACTTAATAAATTATTCTTCCTAGTTGGTTTTGTGGATTCTTGTTTATAACCTTATGAATCAGTTAATTATGCAAATGATCATTGCTGACTTATATTTAAAGTGTCTTATGACTTCATGATCTTTTCTTATACTGTAAACTAACTTGCAGATGTGTAAATAAATATTTATTGCTCTCTGTTTCAACTGTGTAAGGTACTGGAGTTGAACATTGACTATAAAACACACAGATATTGCCTTCAAATAGATTACAGTTTGTTTGGAAAAAATAATAAAAGTATATCATATAAAGTACGCAAAGAGTTCAACAAAAGATAGTTTGTGATATAGATAATAAATATGACAAAAACATATCATTTGAGAATTGAAAGACTGTATTAGGGCTCTGTTTCTTTTTTATTAAAAATCTGTTGGCTCTTTTGCTCAAAGATGGTTAAGCCATGACTGTTCAGGTATTTCCCTGCATCAGATTATGTTACTCTAGGTTAGAAGATGGCTTCCTTCTTAGCAGAAATGATGTCTACACCAAATTCAATCAAAGGTCTTGCTCTTTGCCTAGGGTCTGACATGTCCATTGTTATAATCTTTGAAGGATTTGTCATGTATTGTGCCCTAGGTGTTAGAGGGTGAATTAATTTGCCTTTTGAGAAGGGCAATTGTCTTTAAGAATTTTATTTTTTTTTTGGTGGGGCCACATTGGGTGGTATTAGGATTTACTTCTGGTTCTGTGCTCAGGGAGCACACTCTAAGTGGTCAGCAGGGTACCTTCCATGGTGCAGGGGATGGAACTTAGGTCAGTTGCATGCAAGGCATGTTTCTTAGCTGATGTACTATCTCTTTAACCCACATACACACAGATTTTAACCATCTTTTACTTCATTTTATTTATTTTAGGGGGTGGATAGTTCAAGCTGTTCTCAGAAGACTTGGAACCCCCCCCAATGACTCAGTCATTCTGACTGGAGGTTTAATGTCAGGGGAGCAGGATAGGGTGCTGATAGGTCTCTTTGATGCGGGGCCACCCTAACCATCCTGGTAGTGTTTGTGGCCCCCAGGATCACACCTGTGTATCAATAGGGGTCTTCAGTGCTTTTCCAAGCAAGGATTAGTAGAATACATGACACTGGAAATCAAACCTAGTTGGATGCACCCTAACAGCTGTTCTATCTCCTGGCTCTTTAACTAGTTGCTTTTTGTGATAGAATAAGATGCTCATAGAAAATGAGACTGGTGTTCAGAGGCCATCAAGATGTGTTCTGGTACCTGGACAAAGGTGATCCCTTGGATATAACACTAAAAGCTTTTTCCCCTTTGGACACCTGCTCTGTTAAATTGTTTTTTTGCAATCGCAGGATTCCTACGTTACAGTCCTTTGTGGTTTCTAAAACATCTTCATGTTTTACTGCAATAAGAGCAACCTTGTAAAAATTGATAGCCTTGGTCCCTTCTCTGACATATGGGGTAGTTGAGATGTAAACAAGTTTATTTTCATTTGTCAGCATCACATATTGAATGAAGGTAAAAATGAGTGCAAATACCAGTCATTCAAGTTCAAAAATCTTTGCATTGTTGTTTGTTTTGGGGCTATACTATACAGTTTGGGGCTACTCTATGGCCACACTATACAGTGCCAGGGCTATTCCTGTATAGTACTCAGGCCCTGTCACTGTACTCAGGGTCATTTATGGCAGTAGTAAGGGTATGAATGCAGTGCTTGAGATCAAACCTATGGTTGGTGGAATGAAAGCTAAACACCTTAATCTCACTCCATTACCCATTCTAATTTTTTGTCTTACTTTCTCTTTTTAGCAAGTTGCAGGAAGAGATCTCTGGTCAAACTTTTTTCACATAAGATTTAAATTGCAGAACTATAAATTCAAAAAAATACATAGGAGAAGTCGTATTTGCTATAAAACCATAAACCAGGATATGCAGAGTATTTGTGTTGGAATAAAATTTCCATAACTTCTGGTTTTTCTGTTGAGCAACAGATTTCCCTTAGGTCTGATATTCAAGTTTATAGTAGGAATCTGGCAGTCAAGAGAGCAAGTAACTCATCTTCATGGGAAGAAAACAAGAGAGAAATAATATAGATTTTATAATGTGGCAACTTTTGTAAACAACCCTGAAAGATGTTTTCTATCTGCTCCTGCCTATTTTCAGAAGAATCAAGATTGAAACAAGGCCATGCAGGAATATCTATAAATGAAATAACAAAAATCAGGTGTCACATAATTGCCATAGATGATACAAGAATAATTTTATTGCTGATGCTCTATAATCATAATCTTAGGATAATTAGAAAGGGGTGATTGAATAGAAAAGTTATCTTAAGCACACATATTTCATTTTTTTACTGGGTAATAAATCATCCACTTGCCTATATTTATTTTGTTTCTATCCCTTCATAGGTCTTATTAAACTTTGCATTTGAACTATTTTTTTGAAATAATTAGAGCAAGCAGTCCCTTGAATAACATGCGGAACATTTTGTTCCCTTCTCTCTTGTGTTCCAAAAGTCTCCTTTGGAGTTGCAGAAATCTCTTTTGGAGTTTGCAACCATTCCACCCATCTGTGCATTTGGTCCTCAGAGACTAATGCAACGCTAAAAGCTAAAAGTCTCTGGGAGTCTTTCAGTATTTGAACATTAAAGCCACTGTATATGGAATTAGAAAACTTCTGGATTCTGTATCCAAGATCTGGCTTTAGTTCTATCGCTATGACATTGGGTAAAAAATTACTTAATTTATCTTCAATTTACCTCTTTTCAAAATAGACAAAATTCTATGCTTTTTATATTTTTGTATTTGTAGCCTTTCCCCAAATCCCTGAATTGCAGAAGGAAATGTGGTAGTTCACTTGGGTACATGGAAATCACTTCCCAGTTACCTTTCACTGACTTTTACAATAACATTACAACAGAACAGATGTTTTTGATGTTAAATGAATGATTAATATAAATCGCCATAATAATATTGCTTTTACTGTTTCATCCTGGTTCATTAACTGTCATTAAAGGTGCCATACGACCTGTACTAGGCACGTACTGTGATGGAATCATCCAGAAACTGCGTTCCTTCCCCTCATCCAACAGATCCCCAAGTCTACCATTTGAATCAATGGAGGTGTGAAATTCATTTCCAGATTGTCTCTTTTAGGAGATCACAAGGTCATTGGTTCTCATCAGGAACATGAATGAGGAAAACAAGTTATGGGAATCGGAGCAAGATAGAGAGAAGCCAATTCCACTGCTCTCTGAAGTTTAAATAGTTCCCCTGTGGTTTCAAGTTCAGTTCTGTTCTGCTTTTTAATTTAAAACTATTCTCTACCAGGCAACTGATTTTTGCTAGTCTCTTGGGTGATTTTTCTAAGACAGATTTCACTGTATTCTACCCCTGTGTATGCACTTAGCTCCCATTAGCAGTAATGGGTGTTATGCATGTATAGCTCCCATTAACAATAATGGAAATTATGCGTGTGCGTCCAGAGGAAAGTATGCTCCTCAATGTTGGAAATTTTTCAGGAAGAAAAGCACTCCTTCTGCAGCATTTGGCTTTGTTTTAGATTCTCTATTGTGGTTACGATGTGTGCTGGGAAGAATGAACACTGTGTGAAAGACTGCCAGTCTCCTTATGTGTGATCTGTATAGTTAAAAAAAATATTGGCTTACAGTTTTTGCATGCCTGAAACAACCATAAGGCAAAACTTGTTGAAGAAGTGAAACATCCAAATCATTTTGTAAAGGGTTGAGGCTCAGAAGGGTTGGGAGGGGGGTTATGTGAATTCCTTAAAGCTAGGAATTCAGTTGGCAATGTCACCTGTTAAAGGGTCACAGAGTAGATTTCAGCAGATGGAGAAAACAAATATTCAAAAATAACTGAGTGTTATTTATGCAGAGCATAATAACATTCCTCCTGATAAGCAAGATTTAACTCAGAGACAATTTCTATCATAATACAATGATGAAAAGTGGTAGGCCAAAGGTGATATTAGAAGGGGTTATGACTCATCAGCATATTAATTTTGGAATAAATCATGGAAAAAAGGATCTTTTGCTTTAATGTGATATCAAGACTATGATTTATCTTCATTTTTATGATTGGCAGGATGTACTCAACATGTAAAGTGTATGGTTTGTTAAACTGATGGTCTAAGTGTTTATCCATTCTGAAAATGCCTTTGCTGAATGTTCAATATTATTGCTCATCTGTAAAAGAAACTGACCTGTATATAGTTTTGATACCCCTTGGTGCTACTTCAAGATCTATAAAGTCAGATTGTGTGTAGCAAGAATGAGGTTCATGAAAAGTCTTGGAAGTGTTTAAGAGAACAAATATGGGAGAGAGGGAGAGATTCATTTTAATCTAAAGCAGACTGTCATTTGGGAATTTACTTTATTTCCATCAGTCCAGTTTACCTCATTCATAAAAATGTAAATCACAGGTTTCATTTTAAAGTTGTTGTGAGAATTAAATAAAGTCTAAAATTTTGTTAGCTGAACTATTATTATTAATATGTTTAGTGAAATAAAATTTGACAATTCTGAAATTGAAGTATTTCTCCAGGTAGTACCAGCCATATATTTTGTTGCTTAGTTGTTTTTTTTTTTAGTAAGGTTTTAAGAAATAGAGTGAGCAGTTCTAAGTTTCCAGAGTGCAGCTATCAATCACTACATGAAATTCTTTGTCTCTTAAGGAAATACTGGACTGAGTATTATAATGGAATGAATATTCAAGCAAATGAAGATGTGTCTAGAAGGTATCAGGAATATATATGTCTGTTAATTAGTGATATTTTAATCAAGCAACATAGCTAGCACAATAGGGAGATGCTAGGTTCAATGCATTTATCTATGTATCTATGTATGTATCTATATATCTATCGATGCATCTATGTATCTATGCATCTATGTATCTATGTATCTATGCATCTATGTATCTATGTCCTCTCTCCTCTCTCTCTATCTATCTATCTATCTATCTATCTATCTATCTATCTATCTATCTATCTATCTATCTCTATCTATCTATCTATCTATCTATCTATCTATCTATCTATCTATCTATCTATCTATCTATCTATCTATCTATCTATCTATCTATCTATCTATCTATCTATCTATCTATCTATCTATCTATCTATCTATCTATCTATCTATCTATCTATCTATCTATCTATCTATCTATCTATCTCTATTTATCTATCTAGCCCAAGGACATCTGCTCGCTCCAGGAACATGAAAAGCCTCAATCCATTTGTTCAGGTCATGGGAATGAGGTCTATAATTTTTACTGTTTTGGCATATCAAATATGACACAGGTAGTTTGCCAGGCTCTGTCATGTGGGTGGGGTACGCTCGGTAATAGGTAGGCTCTCAATTCGTGATTTACTGATGAACCACATTGGGGAGAGATCGGCTTTTCCCTTGGGTGTAGCTTTGACAAACTGTGGAGTCTGGATTTTGAAAATGGCTGCCTTCATGGTGCTGGGGTTCCTCTGGCTTCTTGTCAGACTCTATTGAGATGGTGGGCCAGCGCTAGAATTCACCTTTCCTTCCAGATGCCTCATGATCAACCAAGCAGGGAGAACCTGTAGCAGCTCTGTCCCATGTATCTGTGTTATTTTATGTATTGTGACTTTATTATTATAAGTAATGTACCACCAGGAAATAAAGAAAAATAGTTGTAGTACTGTTCAAGTAATTATGCTCAATCTCTCAGAGCTCCACCCAGCAGAAGAGCTGATCATAAGCCCAGCTCTCATGGTTCATCAATAAATGCACGAGATGAGAGGCAACTACAAGAGTATCCCACCCACATGGCAAAGTCTGGCAAGCTACCCGTTTCGGATTTGATATGCCAAATACCAGTAACAATTATAGACCTCATTCCCACGACCTGATGGAATGATTTGAGGCTCTTTATGTTCCTGGAGCGAGTAGATGCCCTTGGGCTACTCTAGCATGTGACAGGACGTATGAAGATGTTACTGGTGCCTGCTCAAGCAAATCGATGAACAACGGGAAGACAAGTGAAGTGACAGGTGATAAAATTTCTTCACTTTTCTGGGTCTTAATTTCTTCATTGGTAGTTTTTATTGTAGCTCCTAAACCATCAACCAGTTGTGAGAACAAATGCCACTAAAGACTATATTTTTTATTTTACATTCTGAGATTAAGGATATTATATGATTTCCCCAATTTTTAGAAAAATATCACACAAGTATTAAATGTACAGTGTTTGTTTCATTTTATCACTCTTAGGTATTTTCCTACTTGGTGACAAATTCATCGCCTAACTGTGCTCAAGTTTCAGTATTTTTTATGATGATAGCCCATGGTATCTATAAGAAGCACCTTTTTTTCCCCACATAATTACTACTGTTGACAGGAGCCTCAGCACATTTGACAGAGGTGGCTTACTGTGATGGCGGAAAGGTTGCCTGCCAAGTTATTCTGGAATCCAGCCTTTCCTATTAACATTTTTATGGTTTTAGAAAAGTGTCCTTCAGTCCCCTTAATGTTTGGTCTAGACAGTCTCCTTTAATATCTGTTTAATTCCTTGAACTTCATTTGAGATACAGATCAAGCCCTACTTGCATTAATTGAACCACCAAAGCATATAAATTCTACTCTTTCTCTTAACTATTATTATATTTGATATTAATTTATCAGGTTAGAGTCACAATTTTTTATAATTTTTATAATAAAAAATTATAGAACACAATTTTTTATTATAATTTTAAATTTTCATTTGAGAACAATATTCAGCAGTAGTCCTGATTCTGCACTCCAGGATCATTCCTGGTGGACTTATGGAATCATATAAAATATCAGGCAATGAACCTGGGTCTGCTTTATGGAAGGTAAGATTTTAACTACTGCTCTCTGGCCCCTAATATACTTCACTTAAAAAAAAACAAGCTTCTCATGGCCCATCCTGTCGGGGCTCCGCGGGTCCCTGATAGTGCCGGGAAGCAAGTTCCCTTCAACCTTGAAGCCGGTGAGAAATGGATGAAAACTCAGGAATCCGATGCAGTTTTAAAAGGCTTTACTTATCACAGGTTCAGGCATACAAATCAGCAAAAGGAAAAGCCCGGTGCTTAGGATTCCAGGCTAGAACCCCAGCCACGTGTAGGCCAAGATGGCGGCCACCACGTGTAAAGGATTTGTAAAAGGAGAAGAAGACAAGACTTCCAAGAATGGTGAGCACTCACAAAGGGAGAGCCCACAAAGAAGCGCGTGAGAGAGGAAACCGGCTAGTTTATACCCCTGTAACTCAGACCTTCCTCCCACTGTTATGGAAAGCAGGGAGGGTCAAATGCCCTTAGGTAATCCCCTCCCTGCACCTCACCTAGGCCCTTTAGTATGCTAATGTTTTGAGCCGAAATCTGCCTGGAAATGCCTTTATAGGGTAGAGAAGGGGGTTTCTGAGATGGCATGTCTCTGTACCAAAGACTAATACTAATGCCAGTTAAATATTTCTCCAAGCCTTCACAAGTCTCTTCTACTTCATTGTAGTTTTGTATTTTAGTTGCCTTTGAGTATATCAGGGAGCCATGCTTAATTGCTTGGAAGCAAACAGCATTTCTCTCTGGTCTAATTACCCAGGGGTCCTGCGTGGCCAGGCTAATATGCTGGTAAGATCTAGCTAGTCCCACGATGATTGTGGTAGCATGGGAGAATATTTATACCAGCTAGTACAGCATACATGGTCAGATAAACTGCCACATTTAGACTACCCCCTTATCTACGAAGTGATTTGCAGGAGGCAATGCAGAGCAGATGCAGAGGCCCTTAGGAGTCCTGCAACACCATCCTAAACAAATATTGGAATTATAGTTATTTGTCACAAAATCATATTTTTTAGTGTGAGTCTCTAAATAATTTTTAACAGTGTTTTTTCCTCTATGATTCAAATCAAAGTCACTTTGATTTTCAAAATATATTTAATTTATATGAACTCTTTAGTTTTGGAATTTTTTAAATTTCAATAAATTTAATAAATTTTTAAATTTCAATAAATTTAAAAAATTCTTTACTCATCTAAAGAAATGAGTATAACACTGGCAAATACGAATGATTGATAAATATTAGCTTTATTGGGATCATTTTCATTAGTTTTGCTTCTAATGTTTATCATGTCATCAAAAATTGTGTTATATATTTGACACATAGTAAGCACAAATGCCCCCCATATTTATATCAAAGCTCTCAGGATGGAGAATAATACTAATTAATTTTGTCTTCTTTTTCTCCCCCATGTAATCATAGTAATTTGTCAGAGTTATTTCCAGCATCTTCTAAATTTGTTTTAACCTTAAACCAATATATCAACCCTTTTTCTTCATGGGATCCTCCACAGTTCATGGGCTGTTTATACTTTATTATAGAATTACATGTTAAGCAAGAAAATTTTTATGATTGATAATAATTTGCAAAATTTTAGTGTATTTATTTCTAAAGTAATAAAAAAGATCTTTCTGTGATTTTCAAATACTTTTTAGAATGTATTTCAAAATCACTTGCTATAACATAACTTGCAATTTTTCTTAATGTTTCCTCATTCTCAATTAATTTTATATGTGAACAAAACACATCACCTCTTTTGCTTAAAGAAATGTTAGTTACCCATGAGTATGCAACAGCTGATAAAAAAGAAATGTAAATGAAGAGCTATAATATCATAGATAAATATTAATTTTATTTCTTTACCTCCTTTCATAACCTAATTCTTATCCAAATTGACCACTTTTCTCTTTCATTTTACTGAACCCTTCTCAGTCCTAAGTCATTGAAGACCTTCCTAAAGGAAAGCTATTTTATTTTATTTTTTTTTTCAGTCTCTGGGTTTTCCTAAAGGAGTGTTCTTTTCTTTTCTTTTCTTTTCTTTTCTTTTCTTTTCTTTTCTTTTCTTTTCTTTTCTTTTCTTTTCTTTTCTTTTCTTTTTCTTTTTCTTTCTTTTCTTTTCTTTTTCTTTTCTTTTCTTTTCTTTTCTTTTCTTTTCTTTTCTTGTCTTGTCTTGTCTTTTCTTTTCTTTCCTTTCCTTTCCTTTTTTTTTTTTTTTTTTTTTTTTTGGGGCTTACTCCTGGCTCTGTGCCACTCAAGTGGCCAAATGGCTCTACTATTGCTCCTTCTCCTAAAAGAATATATTTAAGCTGAGTAGGCAATACTCAAGCAATAGCATAGGAAAATAAAGCTTGTTTCTATGAAAGCATCTGAAAAAGCATGGAGGCTTACAGGGCTTTCGGAGAACTAGGGCCTGTAAGGAGGGTAAACATTTTGTTAGATATTTAAAAACAGATATTTAAAAAAAATAAGCAGATATTAAAAAAAACCATTTGCTCAATATTTATTTCTTGAGGTCAGGGAGAAATGATTTTTCTATTATAAAAATTGTATACAAATACATTGACTTAGTAATTCCCT
>JAJIBD010030972.1:0-20715 GCA_021461705.1 Cryptotis parvus
TCATAGCAACAATCCTCTCGATAGTCACCCAGCCATCTTTATAAGAGAGATTAAGGGGCTGAGCAATAGCACAGCAGGTTAGGCATTTGCCTTGAACGTGACTGACTCAGTTTACATCTCTGCCATCCCATATGGTCCTCTGTGCACCGCCAGGAGTGCAGAGCCAGGAGTAACCTGAGTGCCTGAGTGCAGAGCCAGGAGTAACCCCTGAGCATTGCTGGGGGTGACCCAAAAAGCAAAAACAGAGAAAGAGATTCATATGAGAGATTCAGTAAGTTCAAAGAAATATTGATGGGGGTCCAGAGTGAGGGTAGGGCATTTGGCCCTGCATGCAGCTGACCTGAGCATCACAATAGTAATTCCTGAGTGCAGAGCCAGGTTACTGAGTATCTGGTCACACCCAGAGTATTGCCGGTGTGACCTAAAAAATATATTGACCTAGGAATCAGTTTGACAAAGAATGTAAAGGATCTCTACAAAGAAAACTACAAAACATTACTTCAGGACATAAAGAAGACCTGAGGAAATGGAGACACATTCCCTGCTCATGGATTGGAAGGATTAACATTATCAAAATGGTAATACTCCCTAGAGCTTTATACAGATTCAATGCGGTCCCCTATAAAGATACCCATGATGTTCTTCAAAGAAATTGAACAAACACTCCTGAAATTTGTATGGAATAATAAAACCCCACGAATAGCTAAAGCAATCCTTGGGAAAAAGAAGATGGGAGGTATCACTTTCCCCAACTTCAAGCTCTACTACAGAGCAGTTGTAATTAAGACAGTGTGGTATTGGTATAGAGACAGACCCGTAGACCTATGGAATAGAACTGAGTATCCTGAAACACATTCTCAAATATACAACCACTTAATCTTTGATAAAGGAGCAAAAAATATTAAGTGGAGCAAAGAAAAGCCTCTTCAACAAATGGTGCTGGGAAAACTGGGCAGCTACGTAAAAATGAAATTAGACCTCCTCCTAACGCCATGCACAAAAGTCAGATCAAAATGGATTCTAGATCTCAACATCAGACATGAATCTATAAGGTACATCGAAGAAAACATAGGAGAAATACTCTACGACATCGAAACTAAAAGTATCTTTAAAGACGACACACCACTGACCAAGCAAATGGAAGCAAAGATAAACAAATGGGATTATATAAAATTGAAAAGCTTCTGCACCTCAAAAGAAACGGTGACCAAGATACAAAGACAATCCACAGAGTGGGAAAGGATATTCACCCAATACCCATCTGACAAGGGGTTAATATCCAGGATATATCAGGCACTGGTAGCCCTTCACAAGAAAAAAAAACAGCCAACCCCATCAAAAATGGGGAGAAGAAATGAACAGAAGCTTCCAAAAAGAAGAAATTCGAATGGCCAAAAGGCATATGAAAAAGTGCTCTTCATCTTTGATCATCAGGGAGATGCAAATCAAAACAACAATGAGGTACCATCTCACACCACAGAGACTGGCACACATCCAAAACAGCAAGAACAACCGGTGCTGGCATGGATGTGGGGAAAAAGGGACTCTGATCCACTGTTGGTGGGAGTGCCGACTGGTCCAGCCCTTTTGGAAAACAATATGGGCATTCCTCCAAAAACTAGATAGTGAGCTCCCATTTGATCCAGCAATAGTACTCCTGGGACTATACCCGAGAGACCAGAAAACACATAGCAGAAACACTATCTGTACTTCTTTATTCATCTCTGCGCTATTCACTATAGCTAGAATCTGGAAACAACCTAAATGCCCGAGAACAGAGGACTGGCTAAAGAAACTGTGGTTCATCTACACTATGGAATACTATGCGGCTGTCAGAAAAGATGAAATTATGAAATTTACCTGCAAATGGATGGACATGGAGACTATCATGCTGAGTGAAATTAGCCAGAAGGAAAAGGACAGATATAGAATGACTGCATTCATTAATAGGACATAAATAGAGACCAGTGTTTTACTAAATGTGGGAAATGGTAATGGCAGATTAAAACTCACCATTGAATATACACAAAGAGACTTAAATGATAAACTCTAAATATCCTCAGGGCTAGCCACAATGTGTAAAAGAAGAGGGAGAGAGATGCAGAGACAGAGAGAGAGAGAAAAGAGAGAGGAAACTGGGGTACCTGCTATTAAGGCAGCCTGGGGGTGGGCGGGAGGGGTGGGGTACATTGGTGGTGGAAATGGGGCACTAGTGAAGGGATGGGTGCTGGTATACTGTACTACCAAGAACCAATTATGAACACCTTTTTGTAATTGTATGTTTCACGGTGGTATAATAAAAATTAAAAATATATATATTGATGGAAGAGTGAACTTATTCAAACAAATGAGGGAGCTAAGGAATATATATAGTACCAGTGATCAGTAACAGATGAAGAACCAAAATTGAATTAGTGACCTTGAATTAGTGACAAGGCACCCAACTTCATCACTAGAGAAGAGGTTTAAGAAAGAGATTTCTGAATTTTCCAGAGCAAAAGAACAGGTTGTTCGGTATGCAAGCAGCAACCTTGCATACTGCTGATCGGGTTCATGGAGAGTGCTTTGATGTCAAGTCCCAAAATTGTTTGCTCAATCCTAGGTTTCAAATATTTTTTATTTTTCCTAAGGTGTTAATTTTATTACATCATTAATTTTTATGTGATGTTTATTTAGTGTAGCATTTAGGAGTTTTTTTTCCTTATGGGTATTCAATTCAAGAATCATTTGATGAAACTATTCTTCCTTTTAATTGTTTTACTTTGTCAAAAAACAAAGGTATATTAAAAAAATTTATTTCATCGAATCACAATGTGATGGACCATTACAAATCTGTTCATAATTGGGTTTCAGCACCCATCCTCTACCAGTAATGAATTTCCCAACACCAATATGCCCGTTTCCCTGCCACAACCTGCCTCTCTGCAGGAACATTCTCTCTCTCTCTCTCTCTCTCTCTCTCTCTCTCTCTCTCTGTCTCTTTCTCTCCCTCCATTTGAACATTCTGGTTTGCAACACAGACACTGAAAGGTTATCATGTATATCCCTTTACCTACTTTGAATACTCAGTTCTAATCTAGCATCACCATTTCCAACTATTATTGGCAAACTGGTAACAGGTGGGCATTTTTGTGTGGGTCTATTTCTGTTGTTCTATTTCTTATTAATCTTATGTTTTATTGATCTGCCTGTCTGTTTCTCTGCAAATATAACACTATCTCGATTACTGTAGCACTTATAAGGTAAACCATAATTAGGGTGGGTATTCCTCCCACTTTGTTCCTTTTAAAGACTTTGAAATGCCATTTCAAGTCCTGAAACTTTCCATGTATGTTTTAGAATAATTTTGTGTATGTATAAAAATCTTTGCGGGAAGGGACAGCATGGAGACAACCTTTGTCTTAGACATGACAGACTCGGGATTAATTCTTGGTACCACATATGGTCCCCCAGCACTGCTGACTAATGTCTGAGCACAGGACCAGGTATGGATATGGCTCTCCAGGTACAAGCAACATCCAGGTATGGCTCTCACACCAAAATTAATTAAAACTGAAAAATAAATAAAAATAGAATTTTAAAACTGCCAGCATTTTTTCAGGAATGACATTAAACCAATGAATTAATTTGGGGTAAAATGACATCTCTGTTGTATTTGTTCTTCCTATTCATGACTATTATACTTATTTAATGAGAGTTTTTTCTTTCATTGGTGTTTTGTAATTTTCAGCATATAATTGCTATGTATGTTTTACTAATTTTGTACCTAAGTAGCTTATTTTCTTTTGGATAATAATAAATATTATTGTGTTTTTATAACTTGAATTTTTACATACTTATATATCATAAAAATGTGATTTTTTTTGACAGCAACATATTGTATCTTAATCTCACTTATTCGTTCTAGGAATGTTTGGTAGTATAATTTTCTAAAAGACGATCATATCATCTGCAAATTCAAGCTGTAGCTCTTTTTGTTTCTCTGTGTGTATGCATGAGTTTCCTCAGAATTTTCTAGAAGACAATCATGTCATCTGTAAATAGAAGTTTTTGTTCTTTCATGTTTTATTCTGTGTATGCATGAGTATGTAGGTGTGTGTTTGTGTGTTGTGTTGGAAGAGGTTAACTTTAATTTCTAATATTATGCCAGATAGACAAAATAAGAACTAAGGTCTCTCCCTTGAACCCAGTCTTTGAGATAATGTGTCTAGTTGTTCACCATTACTTTGGATGCTATCTTTAAATTTACTTTTATTAGTCAGTCTTTCAGAGATACAGAACCAATAGATGCTTGTGTGTGTGTTTGTGTATTGACAAAGAGAGATGGGGAAAGAAAATGGAGAGAGAGTGAGGGGAAAATAGAAGAGGACGGAGGAGGAGAGGAGAGAAAGAGAGTGAGAAAAAGAAAGCACAATTATAAGAATTTATGAAAGCTATAAAATATACCAATCTGCCGTCTGCAGGTTGGCGAATCGGGCCAGCCAGCTGATGATGGTATTTAGTTCTAGTCTGAACTCAGAACCAGAAGGCTAAGACCTGGTTAAGGCTAAGGCTTAAGGCTGAGGTTCTAAGACCTGGGCACACAGATCCAAAAATTAATGCCTGCCTGCATTGGTCCAGCTGGTTCTTTACTCAGTCTGTTCAATCAAATGCTCATTCCTTGTAGAGATAGCCTCACAGACACACCCAGAAACAACATATCAGTGGACTTTCCTTAGCACAGTTCAGTTGACATTTAGGATGCTCTTTGTCAAGATGAGGTAATTTTCTGCTATTGAATTTCATCAAATTATTTTCTCCACCAATAAATATAATTACATGACTTTTATTAGTTAGCTACAGATTTATTTTTGAATGTTAAATCAGCCTTGCATACCTAGCAATATATACATATACACATACATATGTGTATATGCACATATACTTATATATACATATTATGCACATCTCATCCAGTAACTCTGTGTGTATATATGTATATCTCCAACAGAGCTTATTAAGAGATGTTCAATATCATATGCTATCTCTAGCTCTGTCTTGCTATAGGTATATAAATACATATATACGTATGTACACATACTGGATGATATGTATATCATCCAGTAAAACTATATTTCCTAGGAAATTTCTAATAAAAATCGGATTCTTTAAAGATTATAGGAGTAATTAGTTTATCTGATTGTAATTGAATCGTAGTAATTTTTGCCTGTGTGTTTTGAAGATCTGAACCATTCTGTTTTTCAATGTTGAACATAATTGTTAGTAATATTTTCTCATCCCTTTAGTATTTGTGACCCTGTGTGGTATTGCGGGTTCCTTTCTCTTGGGAACTGTGAATAGTCTAGATCATGCCACATCTCTTGACTAAGCTCTGAATCTCCAGCCATCCCAGCTGCCCAGGCTCAGGAGAGGCCCCTGAGCCTCCTGAGCACCACTAGAGAATCTCCCCAGCAATAAATAAAATTATAACAACCTGCAATTATTGCTGCAATAGTGGTGCATTATAGTCCTATAGTCCTTAAACTTTTCTTTGTGTTACCCTGACCCCAGATTATTTGTGACCAAGCTAGTTCTAAACAGACTGACAGGGCTGGGGTGATAGCTCATAGGGGTGGGGTGCATGTTTTTCATACACGAGGCTCCTATTTTGATCCCCAGAGTCATGCTCTGCCCACTCACTAGGACTCCTGGTGGTCCCCAAGCACAAAACCATCAGTCCCACGCCACTTAGCTGCTTATCACTAGGAGTAGACTCAGGCAATTAGCAGAGCACTCCAATGGAAAAAATGACTGACAGAATAGAGTATTTAATTTTCTGTGTTTAATACAGAGAAATAAATATGACTTAATAGTAGAAGAATATTTGAAATTTTCAGAGCCTACAGAAACCCTACTTCATTTCTCCCCAAATCTAGTAAAATGGGCACATTGGCCTGGTGGTAGTCACAGGAGACTAAGATATGTGAAAGACAAAGAAACATGAACCAGGCTGTCTGCTGTGCAGTAAAGTCCAGAACCTTGTTCTGGAAGGATGAGAGTTAGGTGTCCCATAGCTCTTGTGCTTCCTGTCCGCATTGCTCAGAATTCTCACCGCATCACCTTCAGGAAAACCAGAATCAAACCAAGGTGTCAGCAGAGCTGTCTTCCCTTTTGGAGATTTAGTGAAGAGGCTGGAACCTTGCTTCTTCCAGCCTCTGAGGCTTCCCACCTTCCTTTGCTCCTGGACCTTCCTGGAATCACCCTGACTTCTGCTTCCATCATAACATCTCTGCCTCCTGTCTCTATTTCTTCTGTATATGAGTCCTATGATCACATTGGGCTTACCCTGAGAATCCGGGATCCAGGACCATCTCTTCTTTTTTGTTTTGTTCTGATTTTTAGTGTGTTTATTTGGGGGCCACACCTTGCTGAACTCAGGACTTACTGCTTTCTCTGGGCTCAGGAATCACACCTGATGATGGTACTTTGGGGACCATATGGGGGTTGACTGCATGCAAGACAAATGTCCTCCCCGCTGTACTATCAC
This sequence comes from Cryptotis parvus, assembly GCA_021461705.1. NCBI lineage: Eukaryota > Metazoa > Chordata > Mammalia > Eulipotyphla > Soricidae > Cryptotis > Cryptotis parvus. The sequence goes on from JAJIBD010030972.1 coordinate 6,527, forward strand.
TCCGGCTCCGAAGAGCATCTCCATCTTAAGACCTTTGGCAGGATCTCATCTGTGAAGTCCTTTCTGCTATAAAACATAACAATCACAGTTTCTATAATTAGGACATAGAATTGGTTAGAGAGTAAAGTATTTAAATGGACACTTTACTGAGAAGATGAACAGATCCAAACAAGCTTGTTAAGAGATGTTCAATATCAAATGCAATTAGCAACATACATATTAAGGCCACTTCACATGGGGTAGCTGATGCTCATGTTCTCAACTGGCAGGGGAGTAAGGGAACACAGAAGAGAGTGGAAAAGAGTTTGCAGTTTATGTACTAGACATATGCCTGGATATTTGGACTACAAGCCTAGTTGCTCCATTACCTAATTTATACAAGAGAAATGAAAATCTTTATGAAAGTTTAGACACATAGGCCTGAAAGATGATTCAGGGACTAATGTGCTTGCCCAACATGTGACTGACCCCAGTTTGACCCCCCAGCACTCACAAGCACCACCGGGGGTCACTTCTGAATGAAGAGCCAGGAAGAGCACCCTAGGTCTAGCTCACAATCCCTCCAAAAACAAAATGAAAGCAAATCTAGATGTCAATGTTCATTATAACTTTATTTGTAAAGCCAAAATTTGGGGATAACTCAAATGTCAGGCTCATGAATAAGCAAATTTTGATATATCTAAATAAGGCAATACTTTATATCATTAAAAATAATAATGGAGTGATAGTATAGCAGGTAGGGCAGCATCCGTCCGTATTTGACCCCTTGCTTTCCATATGATCCCAAAGACCACCAGGAGTAATTCCTGAGTGCAGAGTCAGGAGTAACCCTGAGCATCGCACTGTGTGGCCCAAAAAATTAATAGATATATGCGTCAAGATTAATCTCATAATGACAGTACTGTGAAAAGCTAGACATATAGTATACATATTATATTATTCCATCTGTATGATTCCATAATTGTATGATTCCATTATGTATGATTCCATATTGAATTCAGAAATGTGCAAATCAATCCATAGTAGCAGGTAAATCTGGCTGAGAATGGAGGAAAGAGGCTAGCCCTGGGTGAAGCTGGCAGGAAGGACTATAAAGAAGCATAAGGTAGCTAATAGAAACAAGAAAAGTGCTTATTATCTTGATTGTGGTTGTGGTTTCACACACATACATGTAAAAACTTTAATTGTACATTTAAAATAGGTGCAGTTAAAGTCAATTATACCTCGATAAAGTTCTTTAAAATGTTTTTTTAAAAAGAAGGAAAAACAAGAGCCTTGAATTTGGAATAAAGAAGGCATGAGAGGCATGTGCCAGGGTATGCCAGTCAGGGAGCAGAGGGATTGTGGGTATCAAGGGGCACTGTGCAGGGAGCTAGTCTTAAATTATTGCAGACTGTATATTTACCAAAAGAAGTCAAATATCACATTGCTTTAATTTTTTTTTTTGTTTTAAATGTATGGTAAACAACCCATAGTTGAGCTAAACTCCCCCAAAAAACGTTTCCAGAATCTGGAAACAACCTAAATGCCGAGAACAGAGGACTGGATAAAGAAACTATGGTACAGCTACACAATAGAATATTATGCAGCTGTCAGAAAAGATGAAGTCATGAAATTTACCTGCAAATGGATGTACATGGAGATTATCATGCTGAGTAAAATTAGAAAGAAAAGGACAGATATAGAATGACTGCATTCATTAATGGGATATAAATATATACCAGTGTTTGCCTAATTGTGGGAAATAGTAACACCAGACTAGAACTGAGTGTTGAATGTACACAAAGGGATTTACATTATAAACCCTAAATGTTTGTAAGGCAAGCCACAATTTGTAAGAGGAGAGAGAGAAGAGAGAGAAAGAAGAGAGAGAGAGAAAGGAAAAAGTGCCTGCTATAGAGGCAGGCGTGGGGAGGTGGGAGGGAATTTGGAGTCATTGGTGATGTGAATAGGGCACTGGTAGGTGCTGGAACAATGTATGAATGAAACCCAATCATGAAAAAATTTTAATTGTATATTGCACGGTGGTACAATAAAAATTTTTAAAAAAGAAAGAATCTTATCCACTATAAGTGGGAATGTTGTGTGGTCCAATCCCTATGGAAAATATTCTAGGTATTTCTCACAAAAGTAAGAACAGAGCTTCCATGTGATCTAGCATCCCACTTCTTAGTATCTGCCCTAAGGACAAAAACACTCATCAAAAGGACTTATGCACACCTTACTCATTGCAGCACTTAGTACAATAGTGAGACTATGAATCAACCCAGATGTCCGACAACAGGTGGGTGATACTGAAGGTGTGGTATATACACACAATGGAATACTATGCCACTGCAAGGAAGGATGAAATCGGGCCCTTTTTGCACTTCGGATAGAACTTCAGGACATGTAAAGTGAAATAAGTCATAAAAATGATTTCACTTAGTAGTATATAGAATAACAAGAGAGTGCAAGGTATCAAATGGGGGAATATCTGGATTATTCTTAACCCTAGGTTATAGAAATGAGGACAGGGAAGAAAATAAATCAAGGGGAGGGGGAAAATGGTGGTGAGGTAACAGAGGCCTTAGGCACACTGGTGGTGTAGAGGTGAGGTATATATATACATTTACACAACCAAGCTTACGAAGGTGCCTTATTGTCAAGGAGGCAGGCTGTAGGGTGGGGGGGGGGTTGGCAGGAAGTTGATACTGGTGGTGCTGAGATTAGTGCTGAAAATGATATGCCTTATATATATTATTATAACAATATCCAACGTCAGGCGAATCATGGATCAGGAGGTCTTGCCAAAGGTGGAAATGACCACATTTGTATGGGAGTCAGAGGTTAGGTAAGACAGAAGGGAACAGTGTGCTAATAATTGTAGAAATTTCTAATACCAACCTAGAACTGAGCATTAAATACAGGCAAAAAGATACACATGATAACCTCTAAGTGTATGTACTACAATCAACAATATGTAAGAGAAGGAAGAGAAAAAGAGAGAGAAAAGATAAAGAACCTGCCATAGAAACAGACTAAGGGAGGGGAGGGAATTGGGGACATTGGTGGTGGGAAATGGGCACTGGTGGAGAGTTGGGTGCTGGAACACTGTATGACCGAAACCCAAATATGAACATCTTTGTAATTGTATATCTCATGGTGGTATAATAAAATATTTTTTAAAAAATTAAAAAAAGAGAAATTGATATACCTGATACTGTTATGGTGTCTTAGTAAAAATAAATAAAGAGGGGCTGGAGAGATAAGCCCAGGTAAGATGCTTGCCTTGCATGTGGCTGACCTGGGTTCAGTCACTATACCCTATAGTGACTATGGGTATAGTCACTATATACCCTATAAGGGTATAGTCACTTATATACCCTATAAGCCCTGCCAGGAGTGACTCCTAGCGCAGAGCCAGGAGTAAGCCCTTACTCCCCCCTCTCCCCCATGAATTAAGTAAGAATTAAAAACATCCCTCCAGAAAATAGGAATGAGCAAATATTTGGAATCTAAACTTAACTGAATCAAATGCTTTGCTAAAATGGAATTTTCATATTTCAGCTTTCATACTTATCGGGACATAAAGCCTGTCATTGTGGTGCTTTTTCCTAAACTACACTGATGTTGTGATCTGGGAGAGGTACATTAGAATTTTACCCCCAAATGCCTTTCATATTCACTGAGTGAATATGAAATTCACTGAGTGAATTTGGTAAGAGGCTGACAGAGTCAAGCCTCTTACCAAAATATCTGAACGTTATCTTAGTTGGACCCAGCCAGTGGACTGGAGCCACTGACTTCAGCCTCTCCCTCCACACCCCCACCAGTTCTCTCCTATGTCTTGAAGACCAGTCAAAAAGGGAGACACTGAAGGGTACATTGTGTGTCAGGAAGAATCTTTGCACATCTCTGGCATAAGAAATGTTCAGAGTTTGGTTAATTTAGAACCTTAGACTTTGAAATTCTAGGTCCCGAAATGGTGACCTCAAGCTGTGACACGTCGAGAGGACTGCTCTCAAGGCTTTATGGCCAGGAGGTCAGTTCCGGGTTTCATGCGATGGTTGACAAGGTGAGGGGACAGAGGAGCTCCTGAAGACAAGAATGTGTTCATCAAAAATGCAGCAAACCCCAGAGCTGCCGGCTGTGTGCACTTGCTCATGGCCCGCGCTTGTAGTTGCACCACTTTCCATGCTTGCTAAGGCCTGTTTCCATCCATGTCTGGCTCACCCACACTGTGGCGTGGGAGGTCTGTAGACCAGAGGCTCCTGTAGTCGGCGTAACTGCACCAGGGAGTCAGGCAGCAAAAACAAGTCCCTGCAGTGCACAGGTGGGAGAGCCTGGCGCTCTTTACTCATGTGGAGCTTCACGTGACAAGCCAGATGGTTCGGTTTCTCACATTGTCCTTCCTTTCCTAACTCCTTCCTGCTGTGCAACTTATTTGAAACTTCTGTATCATATTATTCCTCATTTTTCTGAATATATCTTTTCCGTTAAACTGGGGTGTGTTATCTTTGTCTCCCCTCAATGAAGGGTTGTTAAAATCAATTTTACTTTGAGAATGACAGTTCTGAGGACTAGTACTTGGGAAGAGCCAGTGGTAGTTCTGTGCATAGTGTGGAGGAGCCTTGGCTGGGTGTGGTTGCTCGCCTGGCTGGGAGCTCTTCAGGGATGAGAGCACAGCATCCCTGAGTATAACCAAGTTGTGCATCCCTGAATGTAACTATGTTGTAACCAAGTTTAAGGTGTAGCGCATATATGTGTATGTGTGTCTAGTTGCTTGGCCATACATACATGCCAGGTAGAGAATTCTAAAACAATATGAGAGAAAGAAGCAAGACACCCCCAAAACTATGTCTGCATTTTCTCATCTTCTGGAATTCAGAAGTAAAACTCCAGAAAAGTCCAGTATGTAATAAACAGATCATTTATTATAGTGAGGAGGTGGAGGCCCCTGGGGGTTAACTTGGAAGGACAGGGACTTCTGGGGAAAAAGGAATATTCTCTGCCTTTATCTTGGAGTTACAAAGATATGCATGTTTTCAGAATGCATTATCTATGCCCTTTAGTTTTTTGTGTGCTTGGATATTGGGGTTTTCACCCGAGGCTCAGATATGTGAAGTATGTGCTCTATCACCGAGCTAGATATATCTGTAAGCCTTTGTAGACACATCATATACTTGCTTTGGGTGCACACAAATTTATAACTCAACAGGTTAGCAAATCAGCATGGATTGGGAGAAGGTAAAACATGCAAATCTTTGCTCAGTTTCCCCATTTCTTTTCATTTTCAGAAGCAATTATAACACCCAAAAGCATCTGTGATTTCAATAGAGCTCAATGAAACACTCTTAAATGTAGATGGTTACATAAGAACAAACAGACTATAAAGCAAACATACATTAATTTGTTCTTTCTTGCTGGAAACATTCAGGAAGGATGCTTTTTCCCATGACTCATCTAACATATTTGCACTTAAATTGTACATGCTGCTCGGCCTGTTCTGGTTTCATAAAAGCGTGGCTCTAACTATGTGCTGTTTGGGTTTAGCATAATTGCTTTGTTTCTTTGCTAATAAAGGGTAGCTTCAAATTTGCCTCTTTTCTTAGGAGGCAAATTATTAGACTAATAAGCTGTTTCTGAGCCTTCCTCCTCCTGACAAATGCTGCCTGCTAGAAGTGCCAGTCAGATGGCACAGTCCATGCTCTCACTCCTGTCCTTGTCCTTCCAGACTCCAGAGCCGGATGCACAGCCGCGCAGGGAGGGTGTGACTGAGGACCTGCTTTCCTCTGCTCCCAGAGAATCTGAGCCACAGGAATGGAGCCAGGACGCAGAGCACGATGACTTTGAGACACTCTCCCACCAGAGTGAAAGTCCACGGACACAAACACTGAGCTGTTTGAGAGTGCCTCTGACACGGAGTCCCTGGACTGGGCTGGCCACGCTCCCAGAGACAGCTCACTGGACATAGAAGCTCCAGAGGGGCACTGCAGCCTGGTTTTGGCAGCCTTTGACTGGTATCCCTGTACCTGATCCTGGGGAAGAGCTATATTTGCACCCCAACATTACCAGAGAGTCTCACAGAAGTGAGGGTCACATCCTTGCCGCAGTGAGTGGAGAACCATCGGAATGTGGGAAAAATGCTGCTTCTTGCTCAGGGTCCTCTCAGCACCCAAAAGGCTGGCACGGGGCCATGGGCAGTCACAGGCTCCAGCCAGCAGTGGCCTTTTGGGAGACTTTCTGCTCTTTCTCGTCAGAAATCCAGGTCCGAAAGCAGTCTGGGCATCCCAGTGGTCTGGCCCTTCCTTTTGTGCTGCTGTGAGCTGGGTCAAAGCTGGCCACATAGTCACAGCTGGCCCAGGGGACCAGGGTTGTGTGACAGAGGCCCACAGAGCCACACAGACCCACTCAGAGTCCCCCGGACCAGGAGAGAAAGTAGAACAGGGCCACCAGACTTGTCTTGGACTCCACCTGGCTTTGATATCCCCGGCCAACCTCCTTTCTGTGTCAAGTGTCACCATAGCACTTCAGAAAATCTTGATGACAAGGACAGAGCATTCCCTACACACGGGTGTCCACACATGGAGACACTCACCAGGGCATATTCCCTAGCTGGGTTTCCCTTCAGACGCCCCAAGGATCCTCCAGGTCAGGACTTTGTGAAATTAGGAACCCACTGGAAGGAAGGGACCACAGAGCAAGAAGCCAGTAATCCTCAAAAGCAGCTTCCCGGGACTTCTGCTTTAGAATCTTCTCTTTGCATCCTGTCTTTGTGTCCTCAAAGGAGGACTTTACATTTTGGGGTCAGCACAAATGCTCCAAGGGGGCGTCTCGGCACAGCCCCTCCCAACCTCTCTGGCTGGGGAACCCATTGCAACAGGACTGCGGACCCTGCCCAGCCTCTGCCTGCCTTACTGCAGAGCTGGGAAGTCTCACTGCAGAGGAAGCGGCCTTGCCCACAGCCTGCAAGTCAGAGCACAGTCCAGAATGCAGAGCGGAGGAGGCCCGGGGTGCTGGCCCGCACCAACTGCTGCTGATGGGAGTGATCAACAAAACCATCTCCAGGACTTTTCTGTTGAGGCAGGAAACCCAACCAGTAATTACACATCAAAGTATGTTCTCAGTGAGAACAGAAAGCGACCTGCTAGGGCCCAGTTCCAACATCATTCTAGAAGAAGTGGGTTGGGGTGTTGGGACAGAGACTGGCTGAGTCACTGTGGAGCAGGGGAATAACTTGGGTGCTCCAGGGACCACCCTGAAATCAGGCACTTCTGAGGGAGCAGGACATGGAGTAGTCCTACACCCCAGCTGCACCAGTAGTGCCTTGGAGGGCTCTTTGAAGACAGCAGTCCCCGGTCTGTCTCTCTGCAGCACTGGCTGTGTAGAGTGTGAGCGGGGCCTGAAGCAGGGGCCAGCAACTGTCGGGGCCTGTCTCCAGTTGGATCCCAGAGCTGGTGGGCAGAAAGGCCTGCAGGCCACCAAGAAGGAAGTGGGTCTCTGTGCAGAAGCGAAGTCCCACCTGAGTGTGAAGGAAAGACCCGGCCCCCCCACCCAGTGCTGGAGTGACCCCTGGTGGGTCTCCCAGGACCAGGAAAGCACAAAGTCCTTGCAGCATGTGTGAGCTGTCGGCGAGCAACCAGCTTGGGGGGAGATGTTGAGTCTCAGTACCCACTGGGCCTCGCTGCTGAGTGCCGGGTAGTCATGAGCCCCCCAAGGAGCTTCAGAGGATTGGACTGTCAGCAGAGACACTTGTGTCTGGGAGCACCTGGGGACATGCCAAGCACAGTGGAATCTGCACACAGGGAGCGACAAGGGGCCACCCGCGTCTCCAGGAGCGGGAGTGGGGCTGAGAGGGCTGATGCTGCCGGGATCCCTGCAGCAGGCCTGGAGACTTGCACTGCGGCCAGGGCCCCCGTCACACAGAGGACAGCGAGGCTCATAGCCCCGAGGCCCTGCTAGAGGTGCTGGGCGTGCAGGACAGGGGTGCCCCGATGGCAGTGTGGCCCCTGCAGCGCCTGAGAACCCTGGGGCCCCAACTGCAGAACGAGCCCTGGGCTCCAGCCTTGGGGACTCGCGGCCCCTTCCAGGAGGTGCCGGAGCCCAGGGGTCACCTGGCATTTCCCAAATCGGCGGCTTCCTGGAAAAGCCCTGCAGGAGGCACCGGCCCCCCTTGGTTAGTGCACCCACATTGAATCCTGATCCTGGGACTCGAGACAACGCGGACCATGCAGGGGACACCCCTGTGCACAGTCCCAAGTGTCCACCTTCGCTGAGCCCGAAGCATCAGGGAGGCGGTCCGAGCCCGCAGGTAGCAGGCAGCAGGCACTGGACAGACCCGCTTCCGTGATGTGAACATGAGCACGCCTACAGCTGTCCTCCAGGGAGCAGGCCAGGGAGCGAAGGGGCTGGCAGAGAGGGGTGATGCGGGGACACTAGACTATTGGGGTCACCCATGCCAACCCCCAGAAAACAACAGCATCAGGGGGCTGAGAAGTCCAGAGAAGAGGTTCAGGACCAGGCTGGCCTTAGCTCATAAGACTTTTTCACAGTTTTTTGAGCCAAAAGTAGAAAAAGAGGACCCCGAGACAAGTTCTCCGGGCTCTCCCCAGGGCCAGAAAAAGAGCAGAGTGCGCCTCGGCTCCTGGCGTGCGTTTCTGAGGAGCCGAGACACAAAAGGCCCACACAGGCTCACGCTGGGGGCTCTGAGCCCAGGACCCAAGAAACTGCCCAGCCCTGCCCCAGAGCAGGCCCGCAGCCCAGGGGACAAGCCAGCCCCGAGTTCGGGAGCCTCATGTTCGGGCCCAATGGGCACTCCGCAGCTCCCCACTGCCGTGGACCCCACAGGCCGCCGGAGGAAGAGCGAGCCCACCATCAAATGCACGCACTCTCTGGCTCTCCCAGATAGGGCCTGTCCCCTGCCGCCCCTGCCGGTGCACACAGCAGGCGGTGGTCAGCCGGACTCTGCCCTCCAGCTCGGCCTGCTGCTTGGCATATGCTGGCCACATGGTGCCCTGCAAGCCCCTGAGCCCCAAACCATACAGCCCCCAGACTGGGCCACAGCAGCCAGACCGCCACTGTCCTGGCTGGGGTAGCGCTGTCTCCATGGTTTCCCTGGGGAGCAGCGTTGATGGCAGACCAGCGGCCGCCCAGAGGTGCTGGAAACCTAAGGCCCGGGCAAGCCTCCTACTTTCTCTGCAAACACTCGATGTCCAGGAAGAAGAGGGCAGGACAAGAGGTGATCTGAGCACAGCCCCTTCAGTTGGACACCTGCCTAGTACCCAGGTGAGTCACTACTAAGCAACATCGGGGCTCTTTGCAGATCCCTCGAGGAGAGTTGCAGGGAATGTTCCTGAGTAAGAGAGAGACAAAGCATCTGACATTAGATTCCCTGCAGTGCTCCTCCAGGGGTGGGGGCTCAGTGGGGCTTGATGTTTCTTTATAATTCTATTTTCTTTATAATTCTGTTTTCTTTCTTTTTGGGGTGCGGGGAGAGAGGCACACCCTGTGATGCTCAGGGCTTATTTCTGGCTCTGCACTCAGGGATCGCTCCTGGTGGGCTCAAGGATCGCTCCTGGTGGGTTCAAGGGACCATATGGAGTCCCCGGGATGGAACCTGGGTTGGCTGCGTGCAAGGCAAGCACCCTACCTGCTCGACTATCACTCCAGCGCCCTATAGTTCTATTAAAGCTCTTTATATGTTTTCTGTGTGATTCCAGGTACTTGGAATTCCCTTTTTAACCAAAGGCCTCTAAAGGTCCTCTTCACCCCTTTCCCTCTAGTCTGTTTTAAGAAGGAGATTCCCCCATGTTCTGTCTTCTAGAATTTTTATGTGTCTAATCAGATTAGAACCTTGGACCATTGGTGGAGAGATGCTGGGCACTGATGGTCACCGAATGCCCAAAAATCTGTTATGGGAAGCTTTGTAGACTAGGGTGCCTAAACACAGCTGGGGTGTTTGATCATGATATGCAGATAGATATCATGGATCTATCTGACCCATGATATATCAGAGATGAGACTGAATGGGTAAAGACTGAAGAATAGACTGGAGACTGTGAGTTATAGCGCAAAGTCCTGCATATGTCTAGAAGACACACAGATTGTAGGAACCTCTCAGCTCCTGGGAAAGGTGAAAAGGTATCTACCCACAGAGAGAGGTCTTTACAGACTTGCTCAGAGAGAACAAATAACATATATTAAAAAGAAAACAGTTGAAGAACTGTTAACTTTTAAAAATAAAACAATTTAAGACTTTTTTTTTCTTTTTTGGGTCATACCTGGTGATGCTCAGGGGTTACTCCTGGCTCTTCTCTCAGGAATTACTCCTGGTGGTGCTTAGGGAACCATATAGGATGCCAGGGATCGAATCCAGGTCGGTCGTGTACAAGGCAAATGCCCTACCTACTGTACTATTGCCAAAACAAACAAACAAAAAACCTTTCTTCTAGGAAGACTTTTCTCCATAGTTGGCCTAAGACCAGGGCAGGGACACTGTCTGCAGTCAGTGGGAACAGTGAGTTATCTGTCAAATGAGTCTCACACACTACTTTATTCCCATTAGTTTGTGCAAGATGCCTAGAGAACTGAGCTCACAAAGCCTTTAGATGGATTTGGAGGCTGTAATAGCCTAATAGCCAGAGCAATAGTGCAGCGGGGAGAGCACTTACATTGATGGTTCTATCCCCAGGACCCCATAAGGTCCCCAAGCACCTCCAGGAGTGATCTCTGAGTGTAGAGCCAGGAGTGGAGCCCTGAGCATAACCAAGTGTGGTCCCAAAACAAAACGATTCTAGCAACCACTACTAATATGGTCCTCATATACATGTGCATACACTTGCCTGTGTGCATGGTGGAAATAACCAACATTCCTGGAAGGTTAGGGTGTCCCTGCCCCTCGCTAAACAGGGAAGAGCTGCAGGGAGCCTCAGCCACACACCTGAACAGGAAGGAAGGGCCCTGCAGAGGTGTACAGTACCGGGCTCAGTGGCAGTGCCTCTCCCTACTTCTCTTTCAAATCTTACTATGGGCAGAATTCCAAGTGTTTTTCACTACAACATGTGTACAAGGATAAGAGAGCAGATACTTCTGAGCATGAAAGGAGAGAGAAGCGCCTAGAAATCCGCTCTCTGGCAGAAGCACTGGGCTGTAAGAACATGAAACTCCACTTGGAGCGATGTGGGTGCTACCTTGTGGCCGCTTCTGGAACAGCATGCTTTGGCTAGGAGTGGGAGGAATGCCGAACAACTATTCTTAATATTTTGTTACATTTTATTATGAATTTTTATAAATATTTTATATTTAATGGTTATGACAGCACCATTTGAAGAGATTCTTACTTTCTATGATTTAATATCTGTCAGTTTGCTTTTTAAAGTTAAATTTAGAAATATAGAAATTGAACTGAAAAAACTGACAGAGAAATATGTAGATGGTATATTATAAAATAAATCACCAGTTAATTTCCGCACAAGTCAAAAAATTCCCATGCGCCCTCCTGCCCAGAGGGTCTTGTCCACTTTCACTGACACACTCCCCAACCTTTAGAATTTTGCTACTTAATTTCTCTCCAAAAACACAAGTTAATTTTTTTGCTTATTTTTTAACTTAATATAAATAAAACGTTGCCTTTCTTTAATCCTTATCCATGGCATCCATGTTTGCTTCTGATTATATTCAGATTCAGTCAATTCTGTGTCTAAAGTTCTTACCTTTTCACTACCATGAATAATTCACTGGAGGTTTCCCTGTGAGCCCGTGTTCTCTCATTAACACGTGTCTTACTTCCATGTCCCTGTTTCTTGCCTGGAAAATTTCTGCTCTGGAGAAGCCTGTGTTCTTTCTTAAACACTTACTGCCCCTCTCACATTTTTCTAAGCAAGTTTCATTCATTAAAATGTATCTTGCTTCACTAAAAAGAAAATGAATCCACAAATCACATATATTTATCACTAACTTTTAGTAACATCTGGGGTTTCTATTTGGTTCTTCTGGAACAGGCTGCTGGTTTTCTGCCCCCCACCCCACCCACACATGTTCCTGCTGATCTGTTCCCAGGCTGCAAGGGCAGTGTCACCAGGTTATATCTTTGGCTTTACTGGATACACTCAAACTTTATCACATGATCACTTGATCACTTGACATTACATTATTCATCGATTTGCTCGAGCGGCGTAACATTTCCATTTGACCCTATCACATGCCAGTGTAGCCCAATGTCATCTTGTTGATTCAGGAATACAAAGAGCCTCAAACCCTTCATTCAGGGTCTTGACAAAGAAGTCTGACCATCTTATAGGTGGGCGGCCACGTGATCTTTTGACATCCCGTGGGATCTAGTCGCTAATGGCTCTAGTCCAGCGGTCATCTTAAATCGCATTACATGTCCAGCCCATCTGATTTTCAATGCCTTGGCAAACGAGACAGTGTCCCTGACTCTGGAACAGAGACGGAGGTCGGAACTCCGGATTCCTTCTCTCACTTGAGTGAGGCGTGATGTCGGGGCGCTCCGCGCGGGGTCCCCGACAGTGCCGGGAAGCGAAGTTCCCTTCTACCTCCGAAGCCGGCGAGGAACGGATGAAAACTCAGGAATCCGATGCAGTTTTTAAAAGGCTTTACTTATCACAGGTTCAGGCATACAAATCAGCAAAAGGAAAAACCCGGTGCTTAGGATTCCAGGCTGGAACCCCCAGCCACGTGTAGGCCGAGATGGCGACCACCACGTGTAAAAGTTTCCAAGGGGAATAAACGCTAACAAGGCGAGATCCCACAAGGAAGAAGACAGGGAGAGCGGGAACCGGCTAGTTTATACCCCCTGCAACTCAGACCTTCCTCCCATTGTTATGGAAAGCAGGGGAGGGTCCAATGCCCTTAGGTAATCCCCTCCCCTGCATCTCACCTAGGGCCTTTACTGTGCTAATGTTTTTAGCCAAATGCAGTGGCCCTTAAAGGAGTCCTGCAACAGCGTGATATTCCAAGCATAGCTCTTTCAGTTCCTAATTCGGAGACCCAAATAGCATTCTCATCTTGCTTCCATAGGGCCCAGGTCTCTGAGGCATATGTTAATGCAGGGAGAGTGGTGGAGTTGAAGAGATGTGCCTGGAGCCGGAGGTTCTTTGTCCTCTTAGCTATTTCTTCGATGCTTTGGAAGGCATTCCATGCCGCTCTCTTCTCCCTGTGCAGCTCAGGATTTAGGCTCATTCATTATGTTGAGTTCTCAACCGAGGTACACATAACTGCTGCATTCAGAGATGTTTGTTCCATTGAGAGTGAATGGGGCTTCTGGAACTAGTTCATTTTTCATGAACATAGTTTTGTTGAGATTCAGCTGTAGACCTATCTTTCCATATTCTCGGTCAAAGTCAGCCAGCATTCGACCCGCTTGGCTAATGTTTGATGTTATTAGAACAATGTCATCAGCGAAGCAGAGGTGGTGTAGTTGCTGACCATCTATCTTCACTCCTTGTCCTTCCCTTTTAACTGTCACATGATGTTCTCGAGGGTAGCGCTGAAGAGTTTTGGTGAAATGGTATCATGCTGCCAAACTCCTCTTTTGACATCAGAGATCACTTCCTTGTAGAATGGTGAGATCCTGGTGGTGAATCTGTAATACAGCTCATGAAGGATCTTGTCGTATTGTGTTGGAATACCCTGTTTGGCTAGAGCTTCAATGACCGCTTCGGTCTCAACAGAATCAAAGACTTTCTTTAAATCAATGAACGGGAGACAGAGTGGCATCTTGTACTCTCTACAGACCTCAATGAGCTTGGTTACCATGTGGATATGGTCGATTGTATTGAAACCTTTTCGGAAGCCAGCTTGCTCGCATGGCCGTCCTTCATCTAATATTCTACCAATTCTGTTCAGGATGACTCAAGTGAACAGCTTGTAGATGACAGACAACAGGCATATGGGGAGATAGTTGCCAATGTCGTGGATGTCTCCCTTCTTGAACAGTAGAACTGTCCTGCTGGTTTTCCATTGGGAGGGCACCTTGCATTCAGACAGGAAGCATGTGAAGAGCAGAGCCAGTGTATTGATGAGTACTGATGACAGATTCTTCAGGTGTTCGGGTCTGACTTTGCCCTGGGCCTGGTGCTGTTTGTTTCTTTACAACAAAATGGCATGTCTGATTTCAGAAGAGAGAACATTGGGAACGACATCCATCCCTGCGGAATTTGGTATGTGGGCAGGTGGACATGGCTATC
>JAJIBD010030973.1:0-12976 GCA_021461705.1 Cryptotis parvus
GGCAGAGATATCCAGACTGTCATTGTCTGATAGGGTAAGCTGTGAGAGTATACTGATTGAAGTCTGAGGATTCTGATTCGGAGGTACTGGGCAGGTGGGTTGAGCGAAAGCGACCCCTAGTTGTGGAAGTGAGGCCTGAGGCTGCCCCGCAGTTTCCCGCATTCGGGGAGGCAGGTGTTATTGAGTCTGCAGCTTGTGGAACCTGGAAGGTGTTCCATGTCACATTCCCATAAAAGGATTATTCTGGGGATGTTGTCACTGTATTGATAATCCTAGAAGCTTGCGAAATTTCGGATGTGTACCTCCCGCTGTCATAGTCACCCAACAGATTATCTACCGACGAGATGAAACCTGAGGCTGACTTCTTCTCTGAGACAGAGCAGTCTCTTTGACCCAATGCTTTCCCTTCCTGCATGGGCTAAAGTCCAGGTGAATTTCTCTGATGGAGTAGAGGTTAGCTGATTATTTTACTGCCAGTTTCACACAATCCTCCTGTCTATACTTTGAGAATTCATTTATTTCTCCCCCTGGAAGCTGTTTGATATTTCCTACTCTCCTGATCCTTGCTGTATGGAATAGCCTCTATCTGTATTTCTGTGTTCGGGAGGCCAAGCCGGCATTTCACTCTACTACAAGCCTTTAGATATGCCATGAGGTCTTCCTTTTCCTTAACATTACACCCAGTATGGGCTGGGCTGGATCCTTTTCCTTTAACATTGCGCCGTACATGGGCTGTGAGTCTCTGGATCAGCACAGGTATGCTGATCCAGAGACTCACAGACATGAGGCCAGAACTGCTACTGGCTCTCCCTGTGCCCAGCCGCTCACGAGGCGCCCAGGAGGGATGGCGGGTTCTAGCCCTGGCCCGCCACCCCAGCAGAGCCTCACAACAAGCCAGACCCCCCACTCCATGAGGGGCCTCCATTTTTCACATCGGACTTCCCCCTCATCAGAACTCCACCCAGCAGACCAGCCTATCACAGCCCGGCTCATCGAGATCCACCCTGCAGCAGTCTTTTAAATCCGGCCCAGGTATGCTGATCAGAGACTCACAGACATGGGGCAGAGCTGCTACTGCTCCCTGTGCCCAGCCGCTCACGAGGCGCCCAGGAGGGATGGCGGGTTCTAGCCCTGGCCCGCCACCCCAGCAGAGCCTCACAACAAGCCAGACGACCCCCCACTCCATGAGGGCCTCCATTTTTCCACATCCGGACTTCCCCCTCGTCAGAACTCCACCCAGCAGACCAGCCTATCACAGCCTGGCTGCGCACGTTCATCAATAAATGCTGGATTTAGAGATGACTACAAAGTATGCTACCCGCACGGCAGAGCCTGGCAAGCTACCGTGTCGTATTTGATATGCCAAATACCAGTAACAATTATAGACCTCATTCCCTGACCTGATGGAATGGTTTGAGGCTCTTTATGTTCCTGGAGCAAGCAGGTGCCCTTGGGCTCTACTAGCATGAGACAGGACATATGGAATGTTACTGGTGCCCGCTCGAGCAAATCGATGATGAGCGGGAAGACAGTGAACAGTGATACAGTGATACACAGAATGGCTTGACATTTTGATTAGCATTCTCAGATGCTAAGGTTTGTCTAGGATTCGTTGGTAGATAGGTCTTGAACCTGACTGCGGTTATCTCAGCCAGTCTCAGATAAATTCAAAGAATGGTTCATTAGGACCTAATCAAATTTTCTACAGCTCCTTTGGTATTCTGACTCGGCATCCTATTCTTTTCATGCCTTTAATGCTGCATTACAGAATAAATTTTATTTTTTTATTTTATTTTTTTACTTTTTTGGGTCACACTGGCAATGCTGCCGGTTGCTCCTGGCTCTTCACTCAGGTATTACTTTGGCGGTGCTCAGGGGACCATATGGAATGCCAGGAGGTAGAACCTGGGTTGGCCACGTGCAGAGCAAACAACCTACCCACTGGATTATCGCCTGGGCTCCACATTCCAAATAAATTTAAGAAAGCAGCATCAGGTAATGTAACTTGTTTTTCTTTCTTTTTGCCAATCTTCTTCACTGTTCAATGGCAAGAAGTTATATTATATTGAAGTCTGTGCTTCTTAAAGTGTGAATCACTTGATCCTTGCCTACTTGACATCCCGTTACATTCCATCGATTTGCTCGAGCAGGTGCCAGAAACATTTCTGAATGACCATATCCGTGCTAGTGTAGCCCAATGACATCTGGTTGTTTTAGAATCTGCGAAGGGGCCTTGAACCATTGTTCAGGGGTCTTGACAAGGGAGTATTACCATCTAGTAGGTGGGCGGCCACGTGATCTTTGATATCCCATGGGATCCAGTGGTAACCGCTCTGGTCCAGTGGTCGTCTTCAATTCCCCGACCCATGTCCAGCCCATTTGATTTTTGATGTTTGGCAAACAAGACCGGCGACCTGATTTTTGGGACTGCCGACGGAGGTCAGAAATTCAGTTACTTCTCCACTTGAGAGATGCTTGATATTCAAGCATAGCTCTTTTCGATTACTCTTTGGGAGACACAAATAGCATTCTCATCCACACACCTGCTTTTCTTAGGGCCCAGGTCTCTGATGATATATTCTAGGGAGAATGGTGGAGTCGAGAGATATGTGCCTGGAAGCAGATGTTCCTTTTTTTTTTTTTTTAGCTATTCCTTTGATGTTTGTGGCATTCTAGCCAGCTCTTTTTCTTATTTCAGCCATGGGAGGTTATAGAACTTCTGGGAGATTGACCATTTCTTCCAGGCTCTCATATTTTACCCAGCCCAGCATACAGACTCTTTTCTTTTTTTACTTCACAGTTTGATCTAAAAGAAATAATGGAAATTTATTTATCTTATTTTTTGATGTTCATGAGATGTTCATATTTGGGTTTAGGTCATACAGTGTCAGTCCCATCCCTCCCACAGTGCGGCTCCGGGCATCTCTTTAAACTCCACTGTTCTCCCTGCATTAACATATAAGCCTCAGGGACCTGGGCCCTACAAAGCCGGGGATGAGAATGCTATTCGGGTCTCCCAGAGAGGAATCGAAAGAGCTATGCTTGGAATATCACGCCTCACTCAAGTGAGAGAGGAATCCGGAGTTCTGACCTACATCGCTATTCCAGAATCAGGGACGCTGTCTTGTTGTCAAGGCATGAAAATCAGATGGAGGCTGGACATGTAATGCGATTTGGAGACAACCGCTGGATGGGAGCCATTACCGACTGGATCCCCCGGGATGTCAAAGATCACGTGGCCGGCGCACCTACAGAAAAAAGATGGTCAGACTTCCTTGTCAAGACCCTGGAAGGAACGGTTTTGGGGCTGCTTCATATTCCTGGAATCCAGCTTCGGAATGCCATTGGGCTACGTGGCATGTGATAGGGTCCAATGGAATGTTGGCTCCCTCGGGCAAATCGATGAATAACGAGTTCAAAGTGATCAAGTGATTACTCAGGGGGAATCCCTGAGTCATACTCAAGGGTGATCCTGAGCATAAATGAGCACCTCACTCAGCCCCAGAAGCCCTTAACTTTTGAGCCCTGCCAGGAGGTGATCCTGAGCTCAGCTAGGAGCAAGCCCTGAGGACAGCTGTTGTATTGTCTCCAATCAAACCTGGAGCTACCATATTACGCGAAATGAGAGAGCAACCCTGAGTATCACTACCGCATGGCAGATCCTGGCAAGCTACCCGTATCATATTTGATATGCCAATTACCAGTAACGATTATAGACCTCATTCCCATGAACAGATGGAATGATTTGAGGCTAATTATATTCCTAGTGAGCAGAGGCTTTTTGGGCTACACTAGCATGTGACAGGATTTATGGAGATGTTACTGAGCACCCATCAGGGTTAATCAATGAACAACAGGAAGACAAGTGATTACAAAAATACAAAATTTAGAATCTATTTTCTATCCTTTGTGCATGGTGTTTATAGAGAGAGGTCCAAATTTATTTACTTTCTTTTCTTTCTTTCTTTCTTTTGCCAACTTTTCTTTTTTTTTGTTTTTTTGCTTTTTGGGTCACACCTGGCAATGCTCTGGGGTTACTAGGATCTTGCACAAGCGCAACTCCTGGCGGTTCTCGAGGGACCATATAGGATGCCGGGCATCAAGCTCCCGAAGGCCGGCATGGGCCGGCCGCATGCAGAGGCAAATGCCCTACCTGCTGGACCCCCAATACTCCGGCCCCCAAAATCATTTTTAAAATTGCTCAGTTTTCCCAGCACCATTTTGTAGGATTTTCCTCTCTTCATTTCGTGTTTTTTGCTCCTTTATCAAAGATTAAATCATAGCGTATTGTATTTGAGGCTGGGTTTCAGGATACTCCAACACTATTCTGTAGGTTCATAGCTGTATTTTTATTCCAACACCATGCTCTTTTTAATTACTACTGCTCTCTAGTACAGTTTTAAGTTAGAATGGTGAACCCTCCGGCATCTTTTTTACCAGGATTGCTTTAGCCATTTGTAGAGATTTTAGTATTCCATATAATTTCATGAGTGTTTGGTCAATTTCTTTGAAGAATGTTATGGGTATCCTTATAGTTACCGCATTCAATCTGTTAAAGCTCTAGAGGGTATCATTTTTTAACACTGTGATTCTCCCAGCTGCAAAGGCAGGAAAGTGCCATTTTCTCATCATTCTCTTTTTCTTTTTCTTGAAGCTATGTTTTGTAGTTTTCTGTGTGCAGTCCCAACCCATCTTAGTTAACTTGATTCCTAGGTATTTGATTTTGGTGTCACTATTCCTTTCTTCTCTTTTCGTTGTTCATATATAGGAAAGTCACTGACTTTTGTCTGTTTATTTTGTTCCTGTTACTCTACTATAGGTAACTATAGTTTCTGGGAAGCCTTTTGGTGAAGAGAGTTAGGATCTCTAGTTATAATATCATGTCGTCTGCACATAGTGATGATAGCTTGACTTCTTTAGTTGCCTATCTGGATAACCTCAATGTCTGTTTCTTCTCTGATTGCTATACATAAAGTACACTCAGTAATATATCTTACTGAAAATGTGCAAGTTTTCCCCATTGAGAATAATATTCGCTGTGGGCTTTTTAAATGGCTATGACTATATTGAGGAAAGGTTCCTTCAACTCCATTTTTATGGAGGGTTTTTGTCATGAACTGGTGTTGGATCTTGTCGTACTTTCTCTGCGTCTATTGATATGAGTTATCAGTTTTAATGATTTTTTCTTATTAATATGATATAATATGTTTGACTTACGAATGTAGAACCATCTTTTTATTTATTTTTAAAATTTTATTTACCCACTTGGGAAAAAACATTACAAAGGTGTTCTCGGTGGGTCTCAGTCATATATTTTTCAGGCACCCCCATCCCTTCACCAGTGCACCATTCCCACCACCAAAATCCCCCCCATTCCCCACATCTCCCCAGCTGCAGAACA
Organism: Cryptotis parvus; assembly: GCA_021461705.1. Classification (NCBI taxonomy): domain Eukaryota; kingdom Metazoa; phylum Chordata; class Mammalia; order Eulipotyphla; family Soricidae; genus Cryptotis; species Cryptotis parvus. The sequence goes on from JAJIBD010030973.1 coordinate 5,402, forward strand.
GGCATTTATTCCTTGCTCCACTTCTCTCTGTTTCTCTCCGTCTCTCCTTCATCTTTTCCAATCTTTATTATACCATGTGATCTATGGAATTTAAAGGATTGAATCCTTTTATTCCAAGGATGAATGCTACTTGGTCATGATGTACAATCTCTTTGATGAAATTTTTTGGATTCTGTTTGCAAATATTTTTGTTGAAGATCTTAGCATCTGTGTTCATCAAGATGATTGGTCTGTACTTTACTTTTTTTTTTTTTTTTGTGTGTGGTCTCTGCCTCTTTGGATATCAAGGGTGATATGGTGCGCGCCGGAAGCTTTGTGGGAGATGTTTCACTGTTTCTTCTATTTCACCGGGAAAGACCTTCGAAAAGATGCCTTAAGTGAGTCCTCCTTAAAGGTTTGGAAGAATTCACTAGTGAAGCTATCTGGTCCTGGGCTTTTGGAGTTTGAGCAGGAGCTTTTGAAAATATTTTATTATACTATTGTGACATATACAGTTACGAGAGCAATTTATAAAATGTTCATATTTGGGTATTGAGTGGTATAGTGTTCCCAAATCCCTCCCCCCTGAGTGTCCATTTCCTACCACCAGTGTCACACGATTTCCTCCCTCCCCACCCAGCCTGCTCTGGCGGTCCTTTATCTTGTATCTTTCTGCTTCTCTCTCTCTCTTTCTCTCACCACCTTCCCTTACACATTGTGGATTACGAAACATTCATTTAGAGGTTTTCATGCTTATCTTTTGTATTTAATGCTCATTCTAGGTTGGTATTGGTGGAACACGACCAAGCTAATTGGACAAGCACCCTGTTTCAATATTACTTACCCCAACCTTGACTCCCCACATTTGTGATAATTTCCACCTTTGACAAGACCTCCAAGTTACCGTGATGGAAACAAAAGAAAATTTAAATTCTGAAGTTATATTACACATATTACTTCAGTATCTAAAAATATTTTCAGACCCAAGAAAGCAAAGGTTGTGAATAAGTGCAACGAGCTGTCTTGTTATAACGAACTATAGTTTGCACTGTCCATAATTACTGAGAGTCAATTTGCCCATATTTTAAGAAGTAAAAGTCGCATGTCTGGAGCAAAGTCTAAGGACTACTTCTGAAATATGGTTATAGCAGTGATCAGAGTGAATGACTCTCTGGAGCAGCGATCAGGAACTCGTCAAATTGTCGGGAACACTGGATCGGTCTCAGGAACACTGGAACAAACATCTTGAGCACGGGAAGGAGTTTGGAGCGCTGGAATAGGTGTGTCCGGAACACTGGTGCTTAGGCATCTTGCAGGGACGTCTTCAACGAAACAATGGCACCAGTAATCACATACCTGTATTTTTAATCTTGTTTCCTTATCTTCCCGTTGTTTCAATTTGATCGATTGAGACTCCGTAACATCTCCCACTTACGTTCTGTTTTGCAAGCAAATTGCTTTAGGAGTATCTGCTTGCTCAGGAACAGGAAAAACTCAAAACCATATTTCAGATCACATGGGAATGGGGGTCGATAATTATTTACTTTTTTGGCATATCAAAACTAAAGGTGGCTTCCCAGGCTCTGCTGTGTAGGTGGTATACTCTCAGTAGATGGCTCTCATCTGCAAGACACATTCTCCGAGAGAAGTTCAGTATAGGAAAGGTAAGTTTTCTCTTTTAGGTGGAGCTCTGAGGAGCTGCGGAGTCTATATTTTGAGAATGACTACTCAACACATTTTGAGAATGTGGGGTTTGCTCCTGCTTCCTGCGGCTAGGCTCATTGGGATGACAGGTCACATCTAGAACCTGCCTAGTACTGCTTACAGTGTATATGAGCTAAGGGAAAAGTCTAGGAGGGAGGAGGACCTAGTGCCTAACACTTCTTCTGGGTACTTTATCTAAGCGCTGACCAGCGTAATGTGGGTAGCGTGGAAAACCCACTGAGCTTTGTGGTCCTAACGTAATGTCTCTCTCTTCAGGGTAGGCTTTGGCGTGGAGTTGGAGGAAAGAACAGAAGGGAAGGCCCAGGCCGCTCAAGTCTAGCCAGCGACAGCCTTCATTCCCCTGTCAACAATGAGTGAAGACCAGCAACTGGAGCAATGTTGGACAGCCAGGGGGCTGCTTGAGGCACACCTAAACCACCTGAACTCAGCTCCATGGGTTGATTCCACGCGGGGCTGAGCGGGCGGCTGTGGGTCTGGAGTGGTTGGTTCTGGATATGCTGCCGGGTTTTGAGCAGGCCCATGGAGTCTTGCATGTCTGCTCTCTTCCATGGGGTAGCTGGCAGGGGTTAAGGGCTCCTCCCTCTAACTTAATCTTAGGCAAGATAAAAACATTTTCCAAGATTAGTCACTAATAGAATAGTAGGGCTTTGGCGAGGAATTCTCAGAAAATCAAGGATGTGAAGAACAGATATGAAGACCTGACTTTGGATGGAGTATTGAGATAAGTATGCAAATTAGAGATTGAAGATCCAAGGAGTTGAGTAAGTCCTGAGGTCGCCAGCAGAGCTGATGAATCCAACAGGAGCTAGTTGTGGTCAGAGGGGGTGAGAGGGTTGTAGTTTAGACATAACATAGATACAACATTAATTGCAAACATAATGGTACCGGCACAAGCACACACACATTTATCGGTCAGTATATTTGGCCTATGCTTGAGCCCATCTGTAGTGATAAATGGCAATGAATCCAAGGGCTTCATGAAGTTAAAGTCAGAAAGTATGATGGTGAGGAAAGCGTCTTTTCCTGTGTTGAGTTGTTAAGAAAAATAATTTTTTGCGGATGTTGTTTTTAAGCTAGCTGTTTTGGAATCTCGGATTATTGAGCCAGGAGCAGTTCTGAATATTTCAGTTCAAATCTATATGACGTTTTCTGAGCAGACTGTTTGAGCGATCAATCTAAAACTGGACAGAGAATAACATCATTGATTATATTCTTTTTTTCTTAAAAAATGTTTGGATTCTATTGCTGCCCTAGCGGTTGTTAATTTTACAAAGATGTTCATAAGGTGTTCATGTTTTGGTTGCAGTCATATAGTGTTCCAGCACCCATTCCTCCTTCAGTTACCATTTACCACCAGCAATGACTACCTATTTTTTCCCTCCCCACTCTATCCTTTGCCTCTATGGCAGGTTCTTTCTTCTTTCTCTTTCTCTATCTCTCTCTTTCTCTTTTCCTTCCATTCCCTGTGAATTACAATATATATACATATATATATATATATACTTATATATATATATATATATACCTCTCCTTGCCATATATATATAATTGGTGTCCTGTGTATCTTTTGGTCTGTATTTAATGTGCTCAGTTCTAGGTTGGAAATAGCACTTTAGAATTATTAGCACACTATTTCCGATTTCTCTGTCTTACCTTACCCTCCTGATTCCTACACGTTTGTGATAATTTACCCTTTTACGACAGAAGACCGCCTGATTTATGCTTCACTGACCTTGGAGATGTGGTAATATAATATATACATATGTTACTTTTTTTTTTCTTTTTTTCAGGTCACACCCAGCATTGCTCAGAGGTTACTCTGGCTCATTACTTTCAAGGATTATTCCTGGCGATTTACTTTTCGAGGACCATATGGGACGCCCGGGGATGTCAGCTCAGGCTGGCACAGGCCAGCCGTGCAGGCTAAATGCTACCTGCTGGGCTATCCCGGCCCCATATACATATATATTTATGTCATGCATATAAATGCAGTCATTCTATATCTGTCTCGCCAGCCAGCTGTTTCACACTCAGCATGATCCTCTCCATGACCACTTGTTTATAAGACAGTTCATTAACTTCATTTTTTTTTCCTAACAGCTTCATAGCTCCATCGTACTAGGCTTTCCAAAAGTACCAAACTATTGCAGGACTCACTCTAAGAGCCACTGCATAATGCTCTAGATTGCCGCCAGCAAATCACTTGGTAGATAAGGGGGTGGTCTAAATGTGACAGTATATCTGACCATGTATTCTGTACTAGTTAGTATAAAATATTCTCTCATGCTACCACAAGCATCGTGGGACTAGCTAGATCACTTACCAGCATGTTGCCTGGCCACGTTGGATCTCTAAGTGAATTAGACCAGAGAGGAGAAATACTGTTTGCCTCCAAGCAAGCAAGCATGGCTCCTTGATAACTCAAGAGCCTTCAAAAATACAAAACTACCATGAAGTAGACAAGACTCTTGTGAAGGCTTGGAGAAATATTTAACCAACATTAGTATTGAGTGGTGCAGAGACATGCCATCTCAGAAACCCCCTTCTCTACCTTAGAAAGTTTTTTCCAGAGCAGATCTTGGCTCAAGACATTGCTTGCATATAAAAGACATTGGGTGAAGGTGCTGGGTGAAGTACCTGAGGGCATTTGACCCTGCCAGGAGAAGTTTTACATTTGGCTTGCAGCTCCTCACAGCTCTGCTGGGAGGCTTTATTTTCATCTCCAGATAGCCTTTAGAGTGGAAGCTGGGCACAGAAATGGGCAAGTTTCTGGCTATAAGATAGCTGCAGAAAAGAAAAGCTACTTTTCCCCATTTTGCCATTTCAAGCTTCCCTGGCTTTGCTTCTCTGGCCTCTCCATTCTCTGTTGGGCCTCAACACGTGGTGGCAGCCATCTTGGCCTGCCTGGCTGGAGGCTTCGCTGGGAACGCGCATGATCCGGAGGCTTTCTCTGCTCTTGGATTGTATATTGGAACCTGTAATAGTAAGCTCTTTAAACTGCATCAGGATTCCTGAATTTTTCATCCATTCCTGCTTCGGCGGGTAGAATGGAACTTGCTTTATTGCTATTGGGATTGGCCCGAGCTCCAACACCAAACTTTCTTTATCCAGTCGTCGATTCTCGGACACTCCTGATTGTTTTCCAGATTCTGGCTATAAATTGAATAATGCTGCTATACCTGAAAATAAAAGTAGAGATGGTGTTTTCAACTGCATATTTTGTCTTCCCAGGGTATATTCCCAGGAGTGCTATGCTCTGAGTCAAATCAGACTCAATTTCTAGTCTTTGGAGGATGTCCATATTGTTTTCCAGAAAGGAGTACCAGACAACATTCCACACAAAAGTAAGGTGAGTGTCCCTTTTTTCTCCCATCCACACCAGCATATTTGTTGCTCTTTTAGATATGTACCAGTCTCTATTATTATCCGAAATATATCTCATTGTTGCTTTGATTTTGCTCTCTGTGTGTATTCTTCTAGTTGATGATGATGATCTTTTTTCATACTGCTCGTTTGTCCATTAAATTTCTTCCTTTTTTGAAGTTTCTGCCATTACTTCTCCATTTTTGATGGAGTTGGTTGTTTTTTCTGGTAAAGTTCTAGCAGTACCTGTTCGGTCTCTGGGTATTAACCCCTTGTCTAGATGGGTATTGGAGTGAACTAATTCTTTTCCCATTCTGTGGACTGTCTTTGTATCTTGGTCACTGTTACTTTAGAGTTGCGAAAGCTTTTAGTTTAGCGGTTCTGACATTGGATTTTGGTGTCATAAATATATATATGTCATGCAAATAAATACATTCATTCTATCTCTCTCTCTTTCCTTCTGACTAATTTCACAGAACATGATCCTTTCCATGTTCATCCCATTATCAGGCAAATTTCACAACTTCATTTTCCTAAGCTGCATAGTATTTCATTGTGTAGATGTACCAAGTTTCTTTATCCAGTCATCAGTTCTCAGGCATCCTGGTTGTTTCCAGGTTCTGGCTATTGTATGAATAATTAGCACTATGAAAATAAAAGTGCGTATTGTGTTTCCGTTGTGTGTTTTTCGACTTCAGGGTGTTCCCAGAATTGGTATGGCTGGGTCAAAGGAAACGCAATTTCTAGATCTTTGGAGGAATGTCCATATTGTTTTTCAGAAAGGTTGTACAAGATGACATTTCCACCAACAAAAAATATGATGTCCTCTTTTCTCCGTGTCCTACGCACCTTGTTGCTTTTACAAAACCTTTTGGATAACTCCCATCGCTGTTTCTTTAAAAAAGAAAATCAAATGTGTAGCCTTCTAGGGACTGCATTGAATATGTACACAGCTCTAAGGGAGTATTACCATTTTGACAATGTTCATTCTCTCCCTCCTTGAGCTGGGAGTGTTTCCATTTCCTCATATCTCTTTTATTTTTTGGAGCAGTGTCTGGTAGTTTCCTTTGTACAAGTCTTTACACAATTGGATTCCAAACTGATTCCTAGGTATTGCATTTTTCTGGCTTTGGTGTGAATGGAATCGTTTACTTAATATCCTTTTCTTCTCTTTACTGTATATGGGGAAGCTACCGCGACTTTTGGGTGTTAATTTGTATCCTGCTACTCTATTGTACATGTGTCTAATGTTTCTAGGAGTTTTTGGTAGGTGATTGTTTAGGTTCTCTAGGTATAATATCATGTCATCTGCGAATAATGTTAGCTTGACATCTTCCCTTGCCCTATCTGGATGCCCTCAATGTCTGTTTCTTCTCACAGTTACTGGCAAGTACTTTAGTACTATATTGAATAAAAAAGAGGTGAGGAGTGCTTAGCTTTGTTTGTCCTTGATCTCAGGGGAAGCCCTTTCCAGTTTTCCCCACATTGAGAGTAAGCTCACTGCGCTGGGCTTTTGATTGATGGCACACGACTATCTTGAAAGGGTTTCCTTCAATTTCCATTCTAGGGGGGGAGCTTTATTTTATGAACAGGTGTTGGATCTTATCCCAATGCTTTTTCTGTGTCTATTGATATGATCATATTGTTTTTTTATTTTTCTCTTATTGATATGATGGATTATTTTGATTGACTTGTGTATTTTGGACTATCCTTGCTATTCCCAAGATGAATCCTCCTTGGTCATGATGTATAATCTTCTTAGTGAATCTTTGGATTCTGGTTGCTGTAATTTGTTGAAGATCTTATCTGTGTTCATCAGGGAGATTGGTCTTGTCGTTTTCTTTCTTTGGGTTGTATATCCCTGCTTTGGGTATCAGAATTTGATATGTTCCTCGTAGAAGCTGTTTGGGGGGGTGTTTCTAGAAGCTTGATAAATTGGCAGTAGGTCCTCGCTTAAAGGTTTGGTAGAAATCACTAGTGAATTCATCTGGACCTGGGCTTTTGTTTTAAGGCAGACTTTAATTAATGTTTTTCAATTTCTTCGATGGTGATTGGCTTATTCAGGTGTTGCAGGTCTTCCTGTTCCCATGGGGAGATTATAGAACTTCAGGTATTTATCCATTTCTTCCCAGATTCTCATGTTTCACGGCATACAGACTCTCAGTAATCTCTGATGATCTTTAGTTTTCTGTGGTTTTCTGTTGTGATCATCTCCACCATTTTCATTTCTGATTCTGTTTTGTTGGGTTCTTTCTTACCATCCTTACAAGTCTTGCCAGAGATTTGTTGATCTTGTTTATTTTCAAAGAAACAGCTCTTGGTTTCATTAATCTTTTTTGGATTTTTTTTTTTTTTTGTTTCTTTTGCATTGATTTCCTCTCTAAGTTTTATTATTTCCTTCTTTCTGCCTGGGTTGGGCTCACTTTTTTGTTGAGTCTTTTTTCTCATGTCTTTCCGGCTGTGAAAGTCAGGTTATTTATGGGCCCGCTTTTTTTCTTTCTTTATGAT
>JAJIBD010030974.1:0-13208 GCA_021461705.1 Cryptotis parvus
GCTTGTGGAACCTGGAAGGTGTTCCATGTCACATTTCCCATAAAAAGGATTATTGGGATGTTGTCCTGTATTGATAATCCTAGAAGCTTGGCAATTTCTATGGATGTGTACCTTCCCTCCGCTGTCATAGTCATAACAGATTATCTGACGAGATGAAACCTGAGGCTGACTTCTTCTCTGAGACCGACAGTCTCTGGCCCAATGCTTTCCCTTCCTACACCTTGGGCAAAGTCCAGGTGAGGCCCTATGATGGGTGGGGTTGTGATTATTTGCATAGTTCCCCTGATCACCCCTGTCTATACTTTGAGAATTATTATTTCTCCCCCTGAAGCTGTTTGATATTTCCCTCCTCTCCTGATCTCCTTGCTGTATGGAATAAGCCTCTATCATATTCTGTGTTCCATGGGAGGCCAAGCCGACATTTCTACAGGCCTTTAGATATGCCATGAGGTCTTCCTTTTCCTTAACATTACACAGTATGGGCTGGGCTGGATCCTTTTCCTTAACATTATACAGTATGGGCTGTAGAGTCTCTGGATCAGCACAGGTATGCTGATCCAGAGACTCACAGACATGGGTCAGAACTGCTACTGGCTCTCCCTGTGCCCAGCCGCTCACGACGTGCCTGGGAGGGATGGCGGGTTCCTAGCCCTGGCCTGCAACCCCAGCAGAGCCTTGCAACAAGCCAGACCCCCCCAATCCATGAGGGTCTCCATTTTCCACATCCGACTTCCCCCTCATCAGAACTCCACCCAGCAGGCCAGCCTATCACAGCCCGGCTCATTGACATCCACCCTGCAGCAGTCTTTTTAAAATCCGGCTCAGGTATGCTGATCCAGAGACTCACAGACATGAGACAGAGCTGCTACTGGCTCTCCCTATGCCCAGCCGCTCACGAGGCACCCGGGAGGGATGGCGGGTTCTAACCTAGGCCCGCCACCCCCAGCAGAGCCTTGCAACAAGCCAGATGACCCCACTCCATGAGGGCCTCCATTTTCCACATCCAAACTTCCCCCTCGTCAGAACTTCACCCAGCAAGCCAGCCTATCACAGCCTGGCTGCCGCAAGCGTTTCATCAATAAATACTGGATTTAGAGATGACAAGAGTATGCTACCCGCATGGCAGAGCCTGACAAGCTACCCGTGTTGTATTTGATATGCCAAATACCAGTAACAATTATAGACCTCATTCCCATGACCTGATGGAACGGTTTGAGGCTCTTTATGTTCCTGGAGCAAGCAGGTGCCCTTAGGCTCTACTTGCATGAGACAGGACATATGGAGATGTTACTGGTGCCTGCTCGAGCAAATTGATGATGAACGGGAAGACAGTGATACAGTGATACAGTGATACACAGAATGGCTTGACATTTTGATTAGCATTCTCAGATGCTAAGGTTTGTCCTAGGATTCGTTGAGTAGATAGGTCTTGAACCTGACTGCGGATTATCTCAGCCAGTCTCCAGATAAATTCAAAGAATGGTTCATTAGGACCCTGGTAAATTTTTCTACAGCTCCTTTGGTATTCTGACTCGGCATCTATTCTTTTCATGCCTTTAATGCTGCATTTCGAATAAATTTTATTTTTTTATTTTATTTTTTTACTTTTTTGGGTCACACTGGCAATGCTCGGGGTTACTCCTGGCTCTTCACTCAGGTATTACTTTTGGCGGTGCTCAGGGGACCATATGGAATGCCGGAGATCGAACCTGGGTTGGCCACGCAAGGCAAACACCCTACCCACTGGATTATCGCTCTGGGCTCCACATTCCAAATAAATTTTAAAGCAGCATCAGGTAATGTAACTTGTTTTTTCTTTCTTTTGCCAATCTTCTTCACTGTTCAGCGTGGCAAAAGTTATATTATGGCCAGAGTCTGTGCTTCTTAAAGTGTGAATCACTTGATCACTTGCCTACTTGACATCCCGTTATTCATCGATTTGCTCGAGCAGGTGCCAGAAACATTTCTATTTGACCATATCACGTGCTAGTGTAGCCCAATGACATCTGGTTGTTTTAGGAATGCGAAGAGCCTTGAACCATTTGTTCAGGGTCTTGACAAGGAAGTCTGACCATCTAGTAGGTGGGCGGCCACGTGACCTTTTGATATCCCATGGGATCCAGTGGTAACCGCTCTGGTCCAGTGGTCGTCTTCAATTCCCATTACATGTCCAGCCCATTTGATTTTTGATGTTTTGGCAAACAAGACCGCGTCCCTGATTTTGGGACTGCGACGGAGGTCAGAAATTCGGATTCCTTCTCTCACTTGAGAGAGATGTGATATTCCAAGCATAGCTCTTTCGATTACTCTTTGGGAGACACAAATAGCATTCTCATCCTGCTTTCTTAGGGCCCAGGTCTCTGAGGCATATGTTAATACAGGGAGAATGGTGGAGTCGAAGATATGTGCCTGGAGGCAGATGTTCTTTTTTTTTTTTTAGCTATTCCTTTGATGTTTGTGAAGGCATTCTATGCAGCTCTTTTTTTCTTATTTCAGCCATGGGAGGTTATAGAACTTCTGGAAGTTGTCCATTTCTTCCAGGCTCTCATATTTTGTGGCATACAGACTCTTTTCTCTTTTTACTTTCACAGTTTGATCTAAAAGAAATAATGGAATTTATTTATCTTATTTTTGATGTTCATGAGATGTTCATATTTGGGTTTAGGTCATACAGTGTCCAGTACCCATCCCTCCACAGTGCCGGCTCCAGGCACATCTCTTTGACTCCACTGTTCTCCCTGCATTAACATACGCCTCAGAGACCTGGGCCCTACAAAAGCAGGATGAGAATGCTATTCGGGTCTCCCAGAGAGGAATCGAAAGAGCTATGCTTGGAATATCACGCCTCACTCAAGTGAGAGAAGGAATCCGGAGTTCTGACCTCCATCGCTATTCCAGAATCAGGGACGCTGTCTTGTTTGTCAAGGCATCGAAAATCAGATGGGCTGGACATGTAATGCGATTTGGAGACAACCGCTGGACTAGAGCCATTACCGACTGGATCCCACGGGATGTCAAAAGATCACGTGGCCGCCACCTACAAGATGGTCAGACTTCCTTGTCAAGACCCTGAAGGAACGGTTTGAGGCTCTTCATATTCCTGAATCAACCAGATGCCATTGGGCTACATTGGCATGTGATAGGGTCCAATGGAAATGTTACTGGCTCCCACTCGAGCAAATCGATGAATAACGGGATTCAAGTGATCAAGTGATTACTCAGGGAATCCCTGAGTCCTGCCAGGAGTGATCCCTGAGCATAAATGAGCACCTCACTCAGCCCCAGAAGCCCTTAACTTTTGAGCCCTGCCAGGAGTGATCCCTGAGCTCAGCTAGGAGCAAGCCCTGAGGACAGCTGTTATTGTCTCCAATCAAACCTGGAGCTACCATAATGCACGAAATGAGAGGCAACTACAAGAGTATCCTACCCGCATGGCAGATCCTGGCAAGCTACCCATGTCATATTTGATATGCCAATTACCAGTAACGATTATAGACCTCATTCCCATGAACAGATGGAATGATTTGAGGCTAATTATATTCCTGAGTGAGCAGAGGCTTTTGGGCTACACTAGCATGTGACAGGATTTATGGAGATGTTACTGGTACCCATCGAGTTAATCAATGAACAACAGGAAGACAAGTGATACAAGAAATACAAGTGAATCCATTTTTATCTATCCTTTGTGCATGGTGTTATAGAGAGGTCCAAATTCATTTCTTTTCTTTTCTTTCTTTTCTTTCTTTTCTTTTCTTTTTTTTGTTTTTTGCTTTTTGGGTCACACCTGGCAATGCTCTGGGGTTACTCCCGGATCTGCACAAAGGCATAACTCCTGGCGGTTCTCGGGGGACCATATAGGATGCCGGGCATCAAACTCAGGCCGGCATGGGCCGGCCGCATGCAAGGCAAATGCCCTACCTGCTGGACTAATACCCCGCCCCCAAAATCATTTTTACGTGCTCAGTTTTCCCAGCACCACTTGTTGTAGAGTTTTTCCTCTCTTCATTTCGTGTTTTTTTGCTCCTTTATCAAAGATTAAATCATCGTGTATTTGAGGCTGGGTTTCAGGATACTCAACACTATTCTGTAGGTTCATAGCTGTGTTTTTATTCCAACACCATGCTCTTTTAATTACTACTGCTCTCTAGTACAGTTTTAAGTTGGGAATGGTGAACCCTCCCATCTTTTTACCAGGATTGCTTTTAGCCATTTGTAGAGTTTTATTATTCCATATAAATTTCATGAGTGTTTGGTCAATTTCTTTGAAGAATGTTATGGGTATCCTTATAGTTACCACATTCAATCTGTTAAAGCTCTAGGAGTATTATCATTTTAACACTGTTGATTCTCCCAGCACAAGAGCAGAGAAAGTGTTTCCATTTCCTCATGTTCTCTTTTCTTTCTTGAAGCTATGTTTTGTAGTTTTCTGTGTACAGGTCCTTTACACTCTTAGTTAACTTGATTCCTAGGTATTTGATTTTTGGTGTCACTATTCCTTTCTTCTCTTTCGTTATTCATATATAGGAAAGTCACTGACTTTTGTCTATTTATTTTGTTCCCTGCCACTCTACTATAGGTAACTATAGTTTCTAGGAGCTTTTTGGTAGAGAGTTTAGGATCTCTAGTTATAATATCATGTCGTCTGCACATAGTGATAGCTTGACTTCTTTGTTGCCTATCTGGATGCCCTCAATGTCTGTTTCTTCTCTGATTGCTATACAAAGTACACTCAGTAATATATCTTACTGAAAATGCTTTAAGTTTTTCCCCATTGAGAATAATATTCGCTGTGGGCTTTTTTTAAATGGCTATGACTATATTGAGGAAGGTTCCTTCAACTCCCATTTTATGGAGGGTTTTTATCATGAACTGGTGTTGGATCTTGTCAAATGCTTTCTCTGCGTCTATTGATATGGTTATCTCTGGTTTTTAGTTTTTTTCTTATTAATATGATGTAATATGTTTGACTTACAAATGTAGAACCATCCTTTTATTTATTTTTTAAAATTTTTTTATTTTACCACGGGAAAAACATTACAAAGGTGTTCATAATTGGGTCTCAGTCATATATTGTTCAGGCACCCATCCCTTCACCAGTGCACCATTCCCACCACCAAAATCCCCCATTCCCCATCTCCCAGCTGCAGAACAGGCATTTATTCCTTGCTCCCTTTCTCTCTGTTTCTCTCCGTCTCTCCTTCATCTTTTCCAATCTTTATTATACCATGTGATCTATAGAATTACAAGGATTGAACCATCCTTTTATTCCAAGGATGAATGCTACTTGGTCATGATGTACAATCTCTTTGATGAAATTTTGGATTCTGTTTGCAAATATTTTGTTGAAGATCTTAGCATCTGTGTTCATCAAGATGATTGGTCTGTACTTTACTTTTTTTTGTGTGTGGTCTCTGCCTCTTTGGATATCAGGGTGATATGTGCCTTGTGAAGCTTTGTGGAAGTGTTTCTGTTTCTTCTATTTCCTGGAAGACCTTGAAAAGGACTGGCAGTAGGTCCTCCTTAAAGGTTTGGAAGAATTCACTAGTGAAGCTATCTGGTCCTGGGCTTTTGGGTTTGAGCAGACTTTTTGAAAATATTTTATTATACTATTGTGACATATACAATTACAAAGACGTTCATAAAATGTTCATATTTGGGTATTGGTCGTATAGTGTTCCAGCCCCAATCCCTCCACCAGTGTCCATTTCCTACCACCAGTGTCCCCGATTTCCTCCCTCCCCCAGCCTGCCTCTATGGCAGATCTTTATCTTTTATCTTTCTCTTCTCTCTCTCTCTTTCTCTCTACCTTCCCTTACACATTGTGGATTACAAACATTCATTTAGAGGTTTTCATGCTTATCTTTTTGCCTGTATTTAATGCTCATTTCTAGGTTGGTATTAGTGCTTTTGACAATACTAATTGGACAAAAGCACACTGTTCCATTCTGTCTTACCTAACCTTGACTCCCACACATTTGTGATAATTTCCACCTTTGACAAGACCTCCAGATTCAGCAAATGAAACAAAAAAGAAAATTTCCAATTACGAAGTTATATTACATATTACTTCAGTATCCTAAAATGTTTTCAGACCCAAAGCAAAGTTTGTGACAAAGTGTTTCTAGCTGTCTGATTATAACGAACTATAGTTTGCACTGTCCATAATTACTGAGAGTCAATTTGCCATATTTTAAGTAAAGTCGCATGTCTGGAGCAAAGTCTAAGGGACTACTTCTGAAATGGTTATAGCAGTGATCAAGTGAATGACTCTCTGGAGAGCAACGATCAGGAACTCGTCAAATTGTCAGGAACACTGGATCAGGTCTCAGGAACACTGGAACAAACATCTTGAGCACCGGAACAGGAGTTTGGAGCGCTGGAATAGGTGTCCGGAACACTGGTGTAGGCATCTTGCAGGACGCTCTTCAGCAAGGAAACAATGGCACCGGTAATCATACCTGTATTTTAATCTTGTTTCACTTATCTTCCCGTTGTTTATCAATTTGATCGATTGGGCACCAGTAACATCTCCATACGTTCTGTTGCAAGCAAGTGTACCCCAGGGGTATCTGCTTGCTCCAGGAACAGGAAAAGCCTCAAACCATATTTCAGATCATGGGAATGAGGTCGATAATTGTTACTTTTTTTTGGCATATCAAATAAAACAAAGGTAGCTTCCCAGGCTCTGCTGTGTAGGTGGTATACTCTCAGTAGATGGCTCTCATCTCGAGCATTTACGAAGAAGTTCAATGGGGAAAGATTAGGTTTTCTCTTGGGTGGAGCTCTGAGGAGCTGCGGAGTCTGTATTTTGAGAATGACTCACCTCATTTTGAGAATGTGGGGTTTGCTCCTGCTTCCTGCTAGGCTCATTGGGATGACGGGTCACATCTAGAACCTGCCTAGTACTGTATACAGTGTATTAAGGGGAAAGATCCAGGGAAGGAACTGATCCTAACATCTAGTGCTATCTAAAACGCTGGCAGCCATGTGTCGTGCTGACCAAGCTTTGGTCTAGCATGTCTCTCTTCAGGGGTAGCTGGCGTGGAGTTGGAGGAGGAAAGAACAGAGGAGCCCAAATTCCCACTCCAAGTCTGGCCAGCATGGCCCTCTCCCTGCACGTGTGAGTGAACCCTTGGAGCAATGTTGGACTTGGCCAGGGGCTGGCCGAGCCCCCTTACAAACCACCTGAACTCAGCTCCATGGGTTGATTCCACTTGAGGCTGAGCGGGCATAGCTGTGGGTCTGGAGTGGTTGGTTCTGGATCTCTTCTGGGGTTGCCGACAGAGCTGTGGGTCTTGCATGTCTCTCTTCCGGGGTAGCTGGCAGGGAGTTGGAGCTCCTCCCCCCCTCTAACTTAATCTTAGGCAAGATAAAAACATTTTCCAAGATTAGTCACTAATAGAATATTAGGGCTTTGGCAGGAATTCAAGTCTGGGATGTGGAGAAGAACAGATATAAGCCCAAACACGGATGGAGTAATGAGATAAGTATGCAAATTGATGAATCCAAAATTGATGAATCTAGTAGGTCAGCAACAGAGCTGATGAATCCAACAGAGGCTAGTTGTGGTCAGAAATTGAGAGGGTTGTAGTTTAGACATAACATAGATACAACATTAATTGCAAACATAATGGTACCAGCACAAGCACACACACATTTTATCGGTCAGTATATTACAGCTGTATATATGACCCATCTATGGTGATAAATGGCAATGAATCAAGGGCTTCATGAAGTTAAAGTCAGAAAGTATGATGGTGAGAAAGCGTCTTTTCCTGTGATTAGGACATTAGAAAAAATAATTTTTTGCAGATCATTAATTTTTTAATGAGCGCTGTTTTAGGAATCTCAGATTATTGAGCGCTGCAGCACCAGTCTATTGTATTCCAATGTTTTATCCTGTGAACAGAACCATTAAATAATCTTTTTTCATTGATTTAGCAAGTCTTTTTTATCATTGATTATATTCTTTTTTTTTTAAAAAAATATTTTATTATACCACCATGAGATACACAATTACAAAGATGTTCATAAGGTGTTCATATTTGGTTGCAGTCATATAGTGTTCCAGCACCCATTCCTCCACCAGTTCCCATTTCCCACCAGCAATGTCCCTGATTTTCCCTCCCCACTCTATCCTGCCTCTATGGCAGGTTCTTTATTTCTTTCTCTTTCTCTATCTCTCTCTTTCTCTTTTTCCTTCCATTCCACACTGTGGATTACAATATATATACATATATATATATATATATATATATATATATATATATATATATATATATATATATAATTGGTGTCCTGTGTATCTTTTGGTCTGTATTTAATGCTCAGTTCTAGGTTGGAAATAGCACTTTAGAAAATTATTGGCACACTGTTCCATTCTCTGTCTTACCTTGCCTCTGATTCCTACACGTTTGTGATAATTTACACCTTTGACAAGACCGCCTGATTTATGCTTCACCTGACCTTGGATATTGGTATCATAATATATACATATATATTTACTTTTTTTCTTTTGGGTCACACCCAGCAATGCTCAGGGGTTACTCCTGGCTCTGCACTCAGGAATTATTCCTGGCGGTGCTCGGGGGACCATATGGGACGCCGGGGATCGAAACCAGGCTGGCACAGGCCAGCCCGCGTGCAAGGCAAATGCCCTACCTGCTGGGCTATTGCTCCGCCCCATATACATATATATTTATGTCATGCATATAAATGCAGTCATTCTATATCTGTCTCCTTGTGGCTAATTTCACTCAACATGATCCTCTCCATGACCACTTGTTTATAGACAAATTCATTAACTTCATTTTTCCTAACAGCTTCATAGTATTCCATCGTACCAAACTTTCCAAAGTACCAAACTATTGCAGGACTCCTCTAAGAGCCACTGCATATGCTCTGAATTGCCGCCAGCAAATCACTTCGTAGATAAGGGGGTAGTCTAAATGTGGCAGTTTATCTGACCATGTATTCTGTACTAGTTGGTATAAATATTCTCTCATGCTACCACAAGCATCGTGGGACTAGCTAGATCTTACCAGCATATTTGCCTGGCCACGTTGGATCTCTAAGTAATTAGACCAGAGAGAAATGCTGTTTGCCTCCAAGCAAGCAAGCATGGCTCCTTGATAACTCAAAGGCAACTAAAATACAAAACTACCATGAAGTAGACGAGACTCTTGTGAAGGCTTGGAGAAATATTTAACTGGCATTAGTATTAGTCTTTGGTACAGAGACATGCCATCTCAGAAACCCCCTTCTCTACCTTAGAAAGTTTTTTTCCAGGCAGATCTTGGCTCAAGACATTAGCATATAAAAAGACATTGGGTGAGGTGCTGGGAGAAATTACCTGAGGGCATTTGACCCTGCCAGGAGAAGTTTACATTTGGCTTGGAGCTCCTCCCAGCTCTGCTGGGAGGCTTTTGAATTTTCATCTCCAGATAGCCCAGCCCAGAGTGGGGCTGGGCTGGGGAGTTTGGGCGGATTTCTGGCTATAAGATAAGCTGCAAGAAGAAAGAAGCTCTCTTTTTCCCCCTTTTGCCATTTCGGCTTCCCCTGGCTTTTTTGCTTCTCTGGCCTCTCCATTCTCTGTTGGGCCTCAACACGTGGTGGCAGCCATCTTGGCCTGCACCTGGCTGGGGCCTAGCTGGGAACGCAGAGTCCGGAGGCTTTCTCTGCTCTTGGATTGTATATTGGAACCTGTAATAGTAAAGCTCTTTTAAAACTGCATCGGATTCCTGAATTTTTCATCCATTCCTCGCCGGCCGGAGGTAGAATGGAACTTGCTTCCCAGCACTGTTGGGGACCCGGCGGAGCTCCCAACACCAAACTTTCTTTATCCAGTCGTCGATTCTCGGACACTCTGATTGTTTCCAGATTCTGGCTATCGTGAATAATGCTGCTATGAAAATAAAAGTAGAGATGGTGTTTCCGCTGCATATTTTTGTCTTCCCAGGGTATATTCCCAGGAGTGCTATGGCTGGGTCAAATCGGAGCTCAATTTCTAGTCTTTGGAGGGATGTCCATATTGTTTTCCAGAAAGGGAGTACCAGGCAACATTCCCACCAAAAATGGATGAGTGTCCCCTTTTCTCCCATCACACCAGCACTTGTTGTTGCTCTTTTAGATATGTGCCAGTCTCTATTGTGTAAAATATATCTCATTGTTGCTTTGATTTGCTCTCTCTGATGATTGATGATGATGAGCTTTTTTTTCATATGTCGTTTGTCCATTCGAATTTCTTCCTTTTTTGAAGTTTCTGTTCATTACTTCTCCCCATTTTTTGATGGAGTTGGTTGTTTTCTTCTGGTAAAGTTCTAGCAATGCCTGATAGATCCTGGGTATTAACCCCCTTGTCAGATGGGTATTGGGTGAATATTCTTTCCCATTCTGTGGACTGTCTTTGTATCTTGGTCACTGTTACTTTAGAGTTGCAAAAGCTTTTAGTTTCGCCTGACATTGGATTTTGGTGTCATAATATGTATATATATGTCATGCAAATAAATGCATTCATTCTATCTCTCTCTCTTTCCTTCTGACTAATTTCACAGAACATGATCCTTTCCATGTTCATCCATTTATAGGGCCAATTTCACAACTTCATTTTTCCTAACAGCTGCATAGTATTTCATTGTGTAGATGTACCAAGTTTCTTTATCCAGTCATCAGTTCTCAGGCATCCTGGTTGTTTCCAGGTTCTGGCTATTGTGAATAGTGCTGCTATGAAAATAAAAGTGCGTATTGTGTTTCCGTTGTGTGTTTTCGACTTCCAGGGTGTATTCCCAGGAGTGGTATGGCTGGGTCAAAAGGAAACGCAATTTCTAGTCTTTGGAGGAATGTCCATATTGTTTTTCAGAAAGGTTGTACAAGATGACATTCCCACCAACAAAATATGAGTGTCCTCTTTTCTCCGCATCCACACCAGCACTTGTTGCTTTTACAAACCTTTTGGATATCATCGCTGTTTCTTTAAAAGAAAATCATGTGTATCCTTCTAGGGACTGCATTGAATATGTACACAGCTCTAGGGAGTATTACCATTTTGACAATGTTCATTCTCTCCCTCCTTGAGCTGGGAATGTGTTTCCATTTCCTCATGTCCCTCTTTTTTTTTTGGAGCAGTGTCTGGTAGTTTCCTTTGTACAAGTCCTTTACACAATTGGTTAAACTGATTCCTAGGTATTGCATTTTTTCTGGCACAATTGTGAATGGAATCGTTTCCTTAATATCCTTTTTCTTCTCTTTCGTTTTTGTATATAGGAAAGCTACCGACTTTTGGGTGTTGATTTTGTATCCTGCTACTCTATTGTATGTGTCTAATGTTTCTAGGAGTTTTTTGGTAGATTGTTTAGGGTTCTCTAGGTATAATATCATGTCATCTGCGAATAATGTTAGCTTGACATCTTCCTTGCCTATCTGGATGCCCTCAATGTCTGTTTCTTCTCTGATTACTATGGCAAGTACTTCCAGTACTATATTGAATAAAAGAGGTGAGAATTGGCAACTTGTTTGTCCTTGATCTCAGGGGAAGCCTTTCAGTTTTTTCCCCATTGAGAATGATGCTCGCTGTGGGCTTTTGATTGATGGCTTTGACTATCTTGAAAAGGTTCCTTCAATTCCCATTTTCTGGGGGCTTTATTTATGAACGGGTGTTGGATCTTGTCAAATGCTTTTTCTGTGTCTATTGATATGATCATATTGTTTTTATTTTTTCTCTTATTGATATGATGGATTATTTTGATTGACTTGTGTATTTTTGGACTATCCTTGTATTCCCGGGATGAATCCTCCTTGGTCATGATGTATAATCTTCTTGATGAATCTTTGGATTCTGTTTGCTAGTAATTTGTTGAAGATCTTAGCATCTGTGTTCATCAGGGAGATTGGTCTGTCGTTTTCTTTCTTTGGGTTGTATATCCCTGCTTTGGGTATCAGGGGTGATATGTTCCTCGTAGAAGCTGTTTGGGAGTGTTTCTAGAGCTTGATAAGAATTGGCAGTAGGTCCCTCCTTAAAGGTTTGGTAGAAATCACTAGTGAATTCATCTGGACCTGGGCTTTTGTTTTTGGGCAGACTTTTAATTAATGTTTCAATTTCTTCGATGGTGATTGGCTTATTCAGGTGTTGCAGGTCTTCCTGTTCCAGCTGGGGAGATTATAGAACTTCAGGTATTTATCCATTTCTTCTAGATTCTCATGTTTCACGGCATACAGACTCTCGAAGTAATCTCTGATGATCTTTTGGATTTCTGTGGTTTCTGTTGTGATGTCACCATTTTCATTTCTGATTCTGTTTATTTGGGTTCTCTCTTTTCCCATCCTTACAAGTCTTGCCAGTGATTTGTTGATCTTGTTTATTTTTTCAAAAGAAACAGCTCTTGGTTTCATTAATCTTTTTGGATTTTTTTTTTTTTGTTTCCAACTCCATTGATTTCCTCTCTAAGTTTTATTATTTCCCTTCTTTCTGCCTGGGTTGGGCTCCTTTTGTTGGTCTTTTTTCTCATGTCTCCAGCTGTGTAGTCAGGTTATTTATGTGGGCCCCTTTTTCTTTCTTTATGATTTTGGATTTCTGTGAATGCCTGCTAGCTATAAACTTTCCTCTTAACACAGCTTTTGCTGTGTCCCACAAGTTCTTATAGTTGGTGTTTTCATTTTCATTTGCTTCCAGGAATCTTTGGATTTCCTGTTTGATTTCTTCTATGACCCATTGGCTGTTCATCAGAGAGCTGTCATTTTCCAGTTGTATGGTTTAACTCCCTGTTTCTGTGTATGGTTAACTTCCATTTTTAGTGCATCATGGACTGAAAAGAGAGTTGACACAATTTCTATGTTTTTTTTAATTTCATTTATGTATGCTTTGTGGCTCATTATGTTGTCTATCTTGGAAATTTTCATGCACACAGGAGAAAAATGTGTATTTAGCTTTTTTGGCATGAAAAGCCCTTTTTATATCCACTAGCTCTCTTTCTTCCATTTCTTCCCTTCAGGGCCAATATTTCCTTGGTGAGTTTCAGTCTTCTTGATCTATTCATAGTTTATAGAGCAATGTTGAAGTCTCTGACTATTATTGTGGTACTGTTAATGTCTTCTTTGAGGTCTATTAGCAGTTGTTTTAAGGATTTTGCTGGCCCTTCTTTGGGTGCATATATGTTTAGTAGTGAAATTTCTTCCTGGTATACATACCCCTTAATTAATAAGAAATTGCCTAA